>NW_004624887.1:1718709-1761933 GCF_000247695.1 Heterocephalus glaber
TTGCCTTGAGGGTTTGTGTTGAGAAGTCTGCTGTGATTCTGATGGCCTTTCCTTTGTATGTGATTTGTTTCTTTTCTCTAACTGCTTGTAGAACTCTGTTCTTCTGTTGGGTTTCTGGAATCTTAAAAATTATATGCCTATATGTCAATTTTTTTGATCAATGTTAGTTGGAGTCCTATATGCCTCAGTTATCTTTATGTCAAATTCTTTTCCCCTGCTTGGTAAGTTTTCTGCCAGTACTTCTGTGAATAGTTTTTTTTTATGTCATCTGCACTCTCTCTTGTTTCTTTTTTGACTCTGATCAGTCTTAATGTTATTCTTCTTTGCATCGTCTAGCATCTTGTGGATTGATTTCTCATGGTACCTTACAGTTTCAAAACAATTTTTCTTTTCCAGGTCACTAATTGCAATCTTATCTTCCATATCTGAAATTCTGTCCTCACCTCGGTTCCTTCTGTGCATAGACTTTTAGTGGAGTTTTTTATGTCCTGGAAATCTGTTTGCATCTGTTTTATGGATTCCATTTATTTCCTGTGTTGGGGTTCCATCATGTTCCTCACCTCCTCTCCAGATTTATTAATCACATCTTGCACTAAGGCCAAAATCTCTGGTGTTATCTGAGAAATTATTTCTGATTTCATTTTTTCCAGTTCCCCTTTTTTTGCCAGTTCATTGAGTCCACTTGGTTAGGTATCAGTGTTCCACCTTGTTTCCCTTCAGGGTTTCTGTTGGTGATCTGGAAGTCCAGTTTTGAGGTTTAAGTGTCTTCTCATTTTGATGAGTGGGAGGGGGGGTGTTGCTGACACCTGCACGGCTCACCTCCTCTGTGCTGGGAGTGGTGGCACATTGGCTCAGAAGCCTCCTCTTCTGTGTTTGTACATGATATATCTTGATCCTTATTTTTCCCATTCCCCTGCCCTCCCTTCAACCCCTCTCTCCTATATAATAATCTTTTTTCCCATTTTTTCCTTCTTACTTTTAGTTTTTCTTTCCCTTCTTTCCTTTCCCCTGCCCCATCCCTAGTTCACCTTTCCCTTTAAACATTTTCTTCCTATTTCACAATATCTATCATTCATTTTGTCCCTCATTTACACCTTCAGTTTCTCACACCAGAGAAATGATTCAGTATTTACACATATTTGTCCTATTTATTTCACTTATGAATATTGCCTCAAGGGGCATTCATTTAGCTATAAATGTCTCAAGTTTATATTTCTTTATGGTTGAGTTGTACTCCATTTTATTAAAAAAAAAAAAACCACAGCTTTATCCACTCACCAGTTGCTGGGCTTTTGGGCTGTTTTCAAGATTTAGCAATTATAAGCTCTGCTGCTATAAACATGGGTATGCATATGTCATTGTGGTATGATGCTCTTCCATGATGCTTTCTTTTGGGAACATACCCAGAAGGGGAAGAGCTGGCTCAAATGGGACCTCTAATCCTAGTTTTTTGAGGAATCTCCACACTGATTTCCACAGTGGTTGCACAAGTCTACACTCCCACCAACAGGAGAAAAGTATTTCTTCCTCCCTATAGAACTGCCAGCATTTGTTATTGGTTGATTTCCTGATAGCAGCCATTGTTTTTGGAGTAAGATGGAATCTCAGTGTTGTTCTCATCTGCATCTCTCAAATGACAGTTATGTTGAACATTTTTTCATGTGTTTATTTGCTGCTTCTACTTCTTCATCTAAGAAATGTTTGTTCACTTCAGATGCCCATTTTTGAATTTAGGGTGTCTTATTTTTTAAGTTCTTTATGTATTCTACATAGTAGTCCTTTGAGAAACAGCTGGTAAAAATATTTTCCCACATTGCAGGTTGTCTCTTCACTCTCTTGGTGATTTATCTTCCAGTGCAGAAGCTTTTTAATAAGATGAGATCCCAGTTGTTGATTCTTTGTGCTAGTGCCCATGTGACAGGTTTCGTTCATAGTCTTTTCCTACACAAATGTCTTTAAGAGTTCTACCTGACCTATCTTCCAGCATGTTTAGTGTTTCTGTTTTAATATTTAGATCTTTGATCCATTTTTATTTTAGTTTAGTGCATGGTGAAAGATATGGGTCTAGTTTTAATCTTTGGCAGATTGAAATCCAGCTCTACAAAGTGTTCTGAAGAGTATTCTAGAAAAAGATGAGGAAGACTACAATTTTATAAACACTGATAGAAAAAAATCCACCAGGAAAGGCAAGCAATTAAACAGAGGGGAATGCCAAAGAACCAACAACAGGAAAATAATATGACAATGATAAATCAATACATATCAGTTAGAAGCATCAATATACATGGTCTCCATTCACCAATCAAAAGAAGCAGACTGGCAGAGTGGATCAAGAAACAAGATTCAACAATATGCTCCATACAAGAAACACATTTAACTCAAAAAGAAATTAATAGACTGAAAGTTGAAGAATGTAAAACAATATTTCATGTGATAGGAACCCAGAAAAAAGGAGGGGTAGTTGTTCTATTTGCAGACAAAGTGAATTTCAAGCCAAGACTGATGAAAAGAGACAAAGAAGGTTGCTACATACTTGTTAAGGGAAAACTCTAAAAGGTAAAGATAACAATCTTACATATATATGCACCAAATACTAGTGCACCTAACTATATAAAACAATGATTAATGGACATGAAAAATCACATCTTCACTAACACAGTTGTAACGAGGGATTGCAGTACCCCACTGTCACAAATATACAGATCAACTGGATGAAATTCAAGAAAGAAATATCAGAACTGGACAAACCTATGAGCAAATGGACTTAGCAGATGTCTACAGCGTGTTCCACCCACATCAGAAACATCTTTTTCTCACCTGCATATGGGATGTTCTCCAAAATAGACCACATAGAGTGGCCCTGCAAATTATGACTGGCTTAACTTATGAACAACTTGTGTTATGATGAGAATTTTAATTTTTACTTATGACCAATGTCTTGAGTTATGACCTGAATGCCAGTGGCTAGTGCTCCCAGGTGGTCTCAGGTAAAGATTTTACACTTAATGAGTCCTGGAAGGAATATTACAACAGTGTTTCCCATGTGGGGTTAATTGAGAAATTCTGGGCCAATTGATCTCTCTAAGGACACTGAGATCTGCCTATATAGAGGAAAGAATCTTTGAAGGTTGTGTAGAAGAGCCTGAGCCTTCAGTTGACCAACTTGAGTTACAACCAGCCCTCAAGAACAAACTGAGTTTTTAAGTCAAGTGTCCATTGTATGAACTCATAGAACATGCTTAAATAAATGTAAAAAATGAAATTATCCTATGCATATTATTAGACCAGAGTGCAGTAAAATTGGATATCAATGGCAAAGAAACCACAAAAACTACATAAACACATGGAAATTAAATAACACCCTCCTGAATAACTAAAGGGGCACAGACGAAATGAAAGAAAAAACTAGACAGCTCCTACTATTAAATCATAATTGCCAAAACAACATACAAGCACGTATAGGATGTAATGAAAACAGTCCTATGAGGGAAATTTATAGTGGTGAATTCCCACATCAGGAAAACAGATGATGCTCAAATAAACAACCTAATTTTGAACCTCAAACTTCCAGAAAAAGAACAAGTTAAGCCCAAAGTTCATATGGGGAGGAAATTATAAAGATAAGAGCAGAAATTAATGCAATTGAGACTAAGAAACAATGCAAAGAATCAATGAAACAAAGAGTTGGTTCTTTGAAAGATTAAATAAAATTGACAAACTCTTAGCCAACCTTTTGAGGAAAAATGAAAGAAAAGACTCAAATCCATGCAATTAAGAATAAAAAAGGTGAAATCACAACAGATCCTGCAGAAATCTAGAAGATGGTCAATATGTACTTCAAAAACCTGTACTCAAATAAGAAGGAAAACACAGAAGAAATGGACAGATTCTGAGATACATATAAATTAATAAAGTTGAATCAAGAAGATATTAAAATTTGAAATAACCCAATACTGAAAGAATGAAACTGAATATGTAATGAAAATAAATATGTAATGAAATTGAAAATGTAATTAATAACCTACCAACAAAGAAAAGCTCAGGTCCTGATGGAGTCACTGCTGAATTCTACAAGAAATTTACAGAAGATTGATGTCACTGGTATTCAAACTCTTTAATGAAATTGAAATGGAAGCAACAGTCCAAGAGTAATTCCTTGGAAACAAGCATAACCTTGATAGCAAAACCAGAGAAGGACCCAAGCGAAAAAGAGAACTATAGACCAATCTCCCTAATGAACATAGATGCAAAAATTCTCAATAAGATTCTGGCAAACAGAATGCAGCAAATCATCAAAAAGATTATACCCCATTACCAAGTAGAATTCATCCCAGGGATTCAGGAATGGTTCAACATGCACAAATCAATAGATGTAATACACCATATCTACAGAGCCAAAGACAAAAACCACATAATCATCTCAATAGATGCAGAAAAGCACTTGACAAAGTCCAACACCCATTCATGATAAAAAAAAAAAAACTACAGAGAATTGGAATAGATGGTCTTTATCTCAATCTGACAAAACCCAGCTATGACAAACAAACAGCAATCATCACACAAAATAGGCAAAAATTGAAAACTTTCACTGTAAAATCAGGAGCAAGACAAAGATGCTCATGAATACCATTCATATTCAATATAGTTCTGGACACAGTAGCCAGAGTAATTAGTCAAGAATAAGAAATAAAAGGAATAAAGATAGGAAAGGAAGAATTTAAATTGTCATCATTTACAGATGACATGATACTCTACATAGAAGATTCCCAAAAATCCACTAGA
Source organism: Heterocephalus glaber (assembly GCF_000247695.1). Next base: position 1,723,492 of record NW_004624887.1, read on the forward strand.
AGACTTCTAGATTTATTCAGTCATGAAGCTCCATACAAAGTCAATGCTCAAAAATAAATAGTATTCCTGTACACAAATAACAAATTCTTTGAGAGAGAAATTAGGGAAACCACACTTTTCGCAATAACATTAAAAAAAATGAAATACTTAGAAGTCAATCTAATACATGATATAAAAGACCTTTACATTGAAAATTACCATACTGTGAAAAAGGAGATTGAAGAGGACATCAGAAAATAGAAAGTTATGCCTTGATCTTGGGTAAGAAGAGCCAATATAGTGAAAATAGCCATACTCTCCAAATTTTCATACAGATTTAATGTAATCCCAATAAAATACAAATAACACAGCTTACAAAGTTAGAGAAAACAATCTTAAAATTCATTTGAACCTGGAAGAGACCTAGAAGAGCAATATCAATTCTGGGCAACTAAGGCAAGACAGTGGGCATCACAATCCCTGACTTGAAATTATACTACAGAGCTACTGTGGTAAAAACAGCATGGAATTGGCAAGAGAGATGGCGGGGGTGGAGAGAGAGAGGAGAGAGAGAGAGAGAGACCAGAAGATCAATGGAGCAGATTAGAAGATGAAGAAACAACTCCAAACACAGTGAGCCACTTTATCTTTGACAAAGGTACCAAACACATTCACAGAAAGATAGCCTCTTTAATAAATGGTGTTGGAAAAACTAACTTTCCACTACCAACGATTAAATCTAGACTCATATCTCTCATCACACACTAAACTAAAATAAAAATATATCAGATTTAAATGTTAAAACAGAAACACTAAATCTGCTGGAATAGAGAATAAGTACAACTCTTAAAGACATTGGTGTAGGCAAAGACTTTATGAACAAAAACCTGATCACACAGAAAATATTACAAAGTATCTGCAACTGGGATATCATCTTATTAAAAAGCATCTGCACAGCACATGTAATTACCAACATATTGAAGAGGCAACTTGCAGAGTGGGAAAAAAATTTTGCCAGCTATTTCTCAGACAATGGACTAATATCAAGAATATATAAAGAACTTTAAAAAATCAAATATCTCAAATTTAAAAACCCAATCCAAAAATGGGTGCCTGAAATGAATAGACACTTCTCAGATGAAGAAGTACAAATGGCAAGTAAATATATGAAAAACTGGTCAACATCACTGGTCATTTGAGAAATGCAAATTAAAACAACAATGAGATTCTATCTCACTCCAGAAAGAATGGCTGTTATCAAGAAATCAACCAATAACAAATGCTGGAGGAGCTGTGGGGACAAAGGAACCCTGCTCCACTGTTGGTAGGAGTGTAGACTGTGCAACCACTGTGGAAATCAGTGTGGAGATTCCTCAGAAAAGTAAAACTAGGAGTTCTATTTGACTCAGCTATTGCCCTTTGGTGTCTTGACAAAATAATTAAAACATTATACCACAACATATGCACACATATGTTTGTAGCAGCATAGTTTGTAATAGCTAAATCTTGGAAACAGCCCAAATGTCCAAAAACCAATGAATGGATAAAGATTTTTTTCATACAATGAGGTACTACACAGCCATAAAGAAGGAAAGACTTGAGACATTTCTAGGTAAATGTATGCACCTTGAGACTATACTCTTAAGTGAAATAAATTTGTCAGACATGTTCAAATATCACAAGAGCAATATCTAGTATGAGAAACCAAAAGGGTAAATAAGGACCAAAATGTATAATAGATATTATGAAATAGGAAGAAAATGTTCAAATGGTTAGGGGAACTAGGGAGGGGGGAGAGGGAAAGAAAGGGAAGAGAAAATAAAACAGAGATCGGAAGGGAAAAATGAAAACAAAGCTTTTGTTAATAACAAGAGGAAGATAGGTTGAAGAGAGGGGGAGGGTAAAGGGAAAAAAAGAAGAATCAAGATACAACATGTACAGGTCCAAATTTCTTATGTTGAATGTAATCATTATGTATATCCAAAATGTATAAATAAAATTAATTTTAAAAAGAATACAGGTTGCCATGGCAGATGGGGAGTAAATTTCTTATTTCTCCAAGTGTTCAAAAAGAAACTAACTTATTTTTCAAGAAGATTATATATTAATTTTGTGTTGCTGCATAACAGACTGCCATAAATTTAGCAACTTAAACAATGTATGGTTATAGCTCACAGTTTTGTCAGTCAGAAGTCTGGCACAGCATGACTAGTTCCTTATTCTTGGTATCATAAAGATAACATCAACATGTTATGTTGCACTGTCGTCTGGAAGCTCAATGGAATAAGTCAAAGTTTATTCAGTTCCCCGTGGTTGTGGAACTGAGGTCTTCATCTCCTTGCTTGCTGCTAGTTGAAGGTCACTGTCAACTCCTAGAGACTGCCCCCATCCCATTCTTTGTCATATGGCCCCCTCCATATTCATGTTAGCAGTGATCAGTTGAATCTTTCTTTTGCTTTGAGTCTCTGTTGTCCTCTTCTATGACCAGTCAGAGGAAATTACTTTTAAAGGACTTATATGATTAGGTCATGTCATTTGGATAATCCTCCTTCGTTAAAGTTAATTGTGCCACATAGCATAACTTAATAATGGAAGTAAAACTCTTTTATTGCTCCATAAGATATTTACCTATTTTGCATTTCAGCAATTTAGCAATCTTGTTTCAGCATTCAGTCTTTCAGTGACTAAATATATACACTAGTCTCTCAGATCCTTCTTTGAACCAGCTTTTCCATCCCAGTGATACTCTCATTAAGAAGTTAAATAAATCTTAGTGTGAAATAAATTTTTGACATATATTCACTACGGTTGTATGATTGTCATGATTTTCAACTTTTTGAAAATTATAGCTTGACAGGATTTTGCTATCAAATAAGTTTTTGACAAGCAAAATTACACAAATTTACAGAATTCTTAACAATGTGCCTCTCATAGCCTTTAATTTGCTATTTTAAAAAGTCTATGATACAGCATTTCACAAACTTATCTGACATTGGATACATTTTATTCAAAGAAAATAAAGCTTTATATAGTTATTATCAGTGATATCACAACCACTACCACAATCTCTAAAAGGAATATGTTATCTAACTGAATCTCATCTCAGGGGAAGAAGCATATTTTGAAAGACAGGGGAAGATTTTGTGTCATTTGGCACCAAGGATACCTCTTTTAGTAATGAGGGGGAGAGGAACTGCCCTGTTCTTATCTCTTAATACCAAGCAGGATTCCACCCCTGCCCCCATTCCTGGCCCCATTCCTCCAAAATGTCCTGTAAGTCGACTGAGAAGTGTTCAAAGCATTTTTTTCCTTCCTGGAGCCAAACCTCTCATTGCCAACAAATTTCCTTCCAGCCCAGAAAATGTTTGTAGATCTTTCCTTTTCCAATGATGTCTAGGATAACTCTCCCACAAAGTTGGAGAGAACTCACTAGCGGTTTGGGAGCAGAAGCAGTTGTGTCAAAAATTCTGGGTTCTGTTTCTATATTCCCACATCAGCAAAGTCCTGGATTGAGCCCAAACTTATCTTCCAACTATGGTTTCTCCTTCTGGAAAGCTCTCTTGTCATTTGAGGGCTTTTGCTTTTTTCCCAGAAAGGCTTTCATTTTCTCTCTTTTATTGCCAACTGACTCCCTTGAGTCCTAACTAAAGTTGGAGAATTTGAGGATTGTAAAGAATCGCTGTTTGTGGTTTGCTTTAATTTAGAAGTAAACCTTGTAGGGAATCTTGCCTCTAAATCTAGGAGGCAGAGAAATTGCTTTATTTATGATCAAGCAAGGACCTGCAAGATTGTTGCTACGGTCAACTATCTTAGTCCAAAGTGAATAAACCACACACGTTTCAGAAGGAAGCCCAGGAAGCATTTACATAAAATTAGAACGTGACCTTTAAATTTGGTCACCTCTTCTCTACCTGCTGGAATGCATTCTCTGAGGCAGCTTTCCCCAAAATTTCATGTATGAGAAACACTATTGAGGTTGATAACCTCATCCTTGATGGGTTCCACAAAAGAAGTATGGATATCCTTAGCATCTACAGGGTCCATATTCACACTACTACCCACCAGTCCCAGTGGTGTTGTATAGACTGCAATAGATCCTGACTCTGGTTCCCTCAGGTAAGTCTCTAAATTCCAAAACTGAACCCTAGTATTTTCCCTAACTACCATCAGGCCACCACATACCCACAGTGATGAAGGTCAACATGCGTGGGCCAACTTTTCTATATTTTATAAATATCATTTCCTCCTCTCTTGCAGTTTATTATTGTTGACTGCCCAAGCAAAGCAATTCTCACACTATGTCACAGAATTTACTCTTTGCTTTGGATAATGTTCCTATAATTCATTGCATTGGCATGTGAAATTGTCACCATTTTACATCTTTTTATTTAAAGTTTTTGAGATATGTGCAGATTTGTGTGAAGTTGTAAGAAATAATAGAGAGATCTTGTATGGCCTTCACCCAGTTTATAATAAAATATTACAGCCAAGACATTGATATTAATATAGTCCGGATACAGAATAATTCCATCAGTCCAAGGATCCCTTATGTTGTTATTTAACAGCCATATCTACCACTTTACCTCCCCTCACCAATCCTTGACATGTGGCAACAACTAATTTGTTCTCCATTTTTAATATTTCACCTCTTCAAAATATTATACAACTAGAATCATATTCAGTAGTATGTAGCCATTAGGATTGGCTCTTTTTCTCATTTAGCATAGTTCCCTATAGATTAATCAAAGTTGTCATGGGTTTAGTCTACCCCCTTTTATTGTTGAGTAGTATTCAATGGTATGAATGTACCACAGTTTCTTTAATCATTGAAAATCATTGAAAGATAACTTGGTTATTTATTTGGGGGTTATTACATTCATACACAAGCTTTTGAGTTATGAGTGGGATTGCTGGGTATGTATATGATAATTTCATGATTTTTTTAAAGAAACTGGCAAACTATTTTCTATAATGGCTGTACCAGTAATATATGAGTAAAATACTTTCTCCATATCCTTGTCAGCATTTTGGTTTTGTAATTATTTTGTATTTTAGTTATTCTGATAGGTATACAGTGATATCTTATTGTGCTTTTAATTTGAATTTTCTTACTGACTAATGATGTTGAAGTATTTACTATGTTTATTTGTCATCTATGAATCATCCTGGTGAAATACCTATTTATGTGTTTGCCCATTTTCTAACTGGTTTGATTTGTTTCTTCACTAATAGATTTTGAGAGTTCTTTGTATGTTCTAGCTACAAGTCCTTTATCAATTATATGCTTTAAAATATTTTCTCACAGTTTGTACTTTGTCTTTTCATCCTCTTAGATAGGGTCTTTCACAGAGCAAAAGTTTTTAATCTTGCTGAAGACCAACATAACAATTTTCCTTTTAAGCATTGTGCTTTTAATGTCAAGTATAAGATCTCTTTGACTATGTGCACATCCCAAAGATTTCATCTTAAAGCTTTCAATATTTCTTAAAATTTTCATATTTTAGTTTTTTACATATAAGTCCATGATCCATTTTGAATCATTTTAAAGTATGTTTTAGTGTTTTTTAGTTTATTCACAGAATTATGCAACTATAACCAAAATGAATTTTAGAACATTATTATCACCCCCAGAAGAAAACTTATATTCATTAGTTTCCTATTTCCTCCATTCATACCTTCATGGAGGCCATAGAAATTACTAATCTACTTTATTAGTCTATAGATTTGGTTGTTTTGGATATTTCATATAAATGGAATCATATAATATATGTTCCTTTGTCACTGATGTTTTGCATTAGCATGCTTTCAAGGTTTGCCCATGTCGTACCACAAATCAGTACATTGTTTCTTTTTGTTGTCAAATAATATTCTAGTGTATGATTATACCACATTATGTTTATCCATCTATCTGTTGGTGGCCATGTGGGTTGTTTCCACTTGCTGGCTATTATGAATAATGCTGGGGTGAACATTGATGTCCAAATATTTGTGTGGGTGTATATTTTCATTTCTCCTTGGTGTGTGCTCTAGAGTGGAAATTCTGTTATGTGAAAATTCTATACCTAAACTTTTAAGAAACTGTCACACAGCTAAGATGTTGAACTATTTCATAATCACATTCCAGTGCATATAGGTTCCAATTTTTCCACATCCTCACCAATACTTATTATCTTTTTGCCTATCACTGTCTCAATGAATCTGATGTAGTATCCTACTGAGATTTTGATTTCCATTTCTATGATGGCTAATGTTGTACAGCACCTTTTTGTGTGTTCATTGCTCTTTGTATATCTTTTTTTTATTAATTATATTGGTACATTTAAGGTATACAATATAATGACATTCATCATTGGAAATTTGCACCTTTACATAATCCATCTTGGTTCTTATTTTTTCCCCATTCCCCTACTCTCCCTTCGACCCCTCCACCCCTCCCTATCTACAAAGACTTTGTTTCCATTTTTTCTTTTTCTCATATTAATACCATTCCCTTCTTTCTTTTCCCCTACTCCTCCCATTTCCCTTTCCCCTCTACCCCTTTTCTTCCTATTTCACATTATCTGTTATACCTTTTAGTCCTTATTTACACTTTCAGTTTCTCACACTAGAGATGTGTATCCTATTAATTTCACTTAAGAGTGTTGTCTCAATGTGCATCCATTTAGCTATAAATGTCTCTAGTTTCTCATTCTTTATGGCTGAGTAATACTCCATTTTATCAATGTGGGAAAAATTTTTCACCAGCTGTCCCTCAGACAAAGGTCTAATATCTAGAATATGTAAAGAACTTTAAAAAATCAGACCTCTCAAATTTAAAGACTCAATACAAAAAGGGGCATCTGAAATGAACAGACATTTCTCAGACAAAGAAGTAGAAATAGCAAATAAACATATGAAAAAATGTTCAACATCACTGGTCATTTGAGCGACGCAAATGAAAACAACACTGAGATTTCACCTCACCCCAGAAAGAATGGCTGCTATCATGAAATCAACCAATAACAAATGCTGGTGGGGCTGTGGGGAAAGAGGAACGTTACTCCACTGCTGGTGGGAGTGTAGACTGGTGCAAGCACTGTGGAAATCAGTATGGAGATACCTCAAAGAACTGGGACTCCAAGTCCCATTTAACCCAGCTATTTCCCTGCTGGGTATCTTCCCCAAAGAATTAAAAGCATCATGCCACAGTGATATATGTGCACCCATGTTCATAGCAGCACAATTTGTGATAGCTAAAACTTGGAAACAACCCAATTGCCCATCAACTGTATATCTTCTTTATGGAAACATCTACACAGATCCTTTGTCTATTTTAAACTTTATTATTGACTTTTTGAGTTGTCCTAGTTCTTTATATTTTATTAATATGAGTCCCTTATAGCTATATAGTTTTTTAATATTTCTTCTGCTCCATGAGTTGTTACTTTTCTTGATGTTCTATTTGAAGTATCAGCATATTTAATTTTTATAAAATCCAGTTTATCTATTTTCTTTTGTTTTTGGTGTCATATTTAAGAAGTCATTGCCTACTCCAAAGTAATGAAAATATACATCCATTCATCTTTCAAGAGATTTATAGTTTTAGCTCATATATGATCCATTTTAAGTTAATTTTTGTATATGATGTGAGGCAGGCGTTTGTATTCATTCATTTGCATGTAGATTTCCAGTTATCTCAGCATCATCTGTTGAAAAGACTTTTATTTTCTCATTGGATTGTCTTAGCAAACTTTTTGAAAATCAATTCAATAAAGACACATGGGTTTTTATCCTGTACCTGCAACTCTATTCCATTGATTGACATGTCTATCCTTATTTTACCACTATATTGTCTTGATTAATGCAACTTTGTAGTATATTTTGAAAACAGAAAATTAATCCCTACAACTTTGCTTTCTTTTTCAAGACAGTTTTGGCTTCTGAGAGCTTTGAATTTCTATAACAATTATAGGATCAGTTTTTCAATTTCTGCAAAGAAGACAGCTGTTTCTGTTTGTTTGTTTGTTGGTGCTGGGAATTGAACCCAGGGCCTACCACACGCTAAGCATTTGTTCTACCATGAGCTATACTCCTAGTCCTACTACAGCTGTTGTTTTGACAGGAATTGCATTGATTCTATAGATAAATTTTGGGACTATAGCCATCTTCACAACATTAAGTTTTACAATTCATGAACATGTCTTATTTAGTTCTGATTTAATTTCTTTCAACAATAGTTTATAGCTGCAGAGTATAAATTGTCCATTTCTTTTGTTAAATTTAATAATGTTCAATTGTTGATCTTCTTGGTTGTTCTCTTATAAAAGTGGATACTGAAATTCCCTCCTGTTATTGTTGAATTATTTATTTTGCCCTTCAATTGTCTTAGTTTTTAATTCATGTAATTCAAGGTTATGTTACTCAGTCTACAAACAGGACTTTTATGTATTCCTAATATATTGAGCATTTTATCATTATGTAATTAATATTCTACTTAGTCACTTGCAAATATCTTTGCTTTAAAATCTACTTTAGCAGATATTAAAAGCGCATTCTTCCTTATTTTTATTAATGTTTTCATGATATTAATTTCTTATGTTTTTATTTTCAACCTACCTATGTCTTGAATTTGAAGTGAGTGTTTCTGAAAACAGCATACAGTCAGATCATTTTTTAAATTTATTCTACCAACTTCTGTCTTTTAATTGGTTTATTCATGTAATTTAAATTTGAGGTATTTATTGACATATTAAGGATTTTTTGTTGGTTTTCTATGTTTGTTTCTCATTCTTCTATTTCTCTTGGCTTTTTTGTTTATTTAATTTTGCTTTTCTATGACTTGCTTGATTTATTTATAGTGTTTTTGATATATTGCTTTGTGGTTTTTAGTCATTGCTGTGGGTATTATAAATAAAACACTATATAATTACATATAAGACACTATATATGTATATATAACAATATACAGTATATATAATGATCTTTGTACACTCATACATACAACACACACACATAACTTGTCATCATCTTCTGCTATCACTTCTCACCTTGAGTAGAGTGTTGTAATTTTTGTTTTAATCATTGTATATGATTTAGAAAGCTCATCATAAATATAGTTGGCCAGGACCAGGGATTTAGCTGAGTGGTTCTGCTGCTTGCCTCACAAATGCAAGGTCCCAAGTTCGATCTCCGGTACCAAAAAACAAACAAACAAAATAAATATAGCCTGCTGTATTTTCCATTTGTATAATATTCAAATGTTCTTTCTCCTTTCTGATGCATGTTCTTTTTCCTTTTCCATAACCAAAAGCCTTTTTATATCATTTACTTTCTGTTTGAAAAAGTTTCTTTATCCTTCCTTTAAGGGTAAATCTGCTGGCAACAAATTCTTTTAGTTTTCTTTTGCCTGAGAATATCTTATTTCTCTTTCATTCCAGAAGGATAGTTTTGACACAGATAGATTGTGTGGTTGACAATTCCTTTCTTTCAGCCCTTGAAAAATATTCAGTCATTTCCTTTTGCCTGCTATGGTTTCAGAAACACAGTGTCACTGGTACGGATATTGTTTTACAAGTAATATGTCATTTCTTTCTGTTTACTTTCAAGACATTTTCTTTGTCTTTACTTCACAAGTTTAATTCTGATATAACATTGATTATATGGGTGTTACTCATCTTCTTGAATATGTAAGTTTATCCTCTGCCAACTTGGTTAATTTTAAATCATTATTTCTTCAAATACTGTTTGAGCTGCATTCTCTTAATCCTTTCCTTCTGGAACTCTGACAACATGAATGTTGGATATATTGTTATTGTGCCACAGGTCCTTGAAGTTTTGTTTATTTTTTTCAGTTTATTTTCTCTCATTGATGAGATTAGATAACTTCTATTGATCTTTCCTCAATTTTGTTGATTCTACCCTCTGTCATTTTAACCCTACTATTGAGCTCAAGAGTTTTTATTTTTCTTATTATATTTTTCAGTTATTAATTTCTTTAAGTTCCTTTCATAATTATTTTTAATAATATTTTTAGTTCTTTTTCTATTTTTAGTATAATTTGTGTGTTAGCTTTCTGTGACTGTGACAAAATACCTGAGAGTCATCAAAGGAGGAAAGATCTATTTGGGGTCATAGTTTTACATTTTCAATTTTGGCCAGATGTTTTTAGCCCTATGGCAAGACAATACCTCATGACAGAATCATGTGTTAAGGTAAAGCTGCTTACCTCATCGTGGCAGTGAAGCAAAGAGAGAGAAGAAGAGGCCAGGGCCCTAATATACCTTTCAAGAGCATAACCTCCTTATGACCCAATTTCTCCAACCCGGTCCTACCTCTAAATATTTCCACCACCTTGAAGTAGCCCATTAAATTGTGAATCCATAAATGGATTATTCTATTTATGAGGTCAGAAGTCTCAAAATCTAACCACCTTTCAAAAGTCCCCACTTCTGAACACTGCTTCAGTGAGAACAAAGCCTTTAACATATGCAGTTTTGGGGGGCATTTAAGATCTAAATCATAACAGTTTGAAATTACTTGTTGAATCATTTTTATAATGATTGCTTTGCAATTCTTGTCAGATAATTTTAACATCTGATTCATCCCAGTGCTGGCATCAATTAAATGTCTTTTATAATTCAAGCTGTGTTTCTCTTGGTTCCCATTACAGTAACAAAACTCTGGGTCCCATTTAGCTTTTAAATTCTATCAGGCAATGACCTTGTTTAGATTTCACATTCAGCTCTTAGCCTATTTTTTGGATGTAGTTCCAATGGCAATATAATTTTCAGAACCTTTATGGTCCTAGTTTGTCTACTTTGTCTCATCACACTGGTGCTCCCACTAATCCCTGCTTATGTTGTGTAAGGCTGCCTGAACCCTATAGGTAGGAAAGGGAACATCTCCACTTCATGGATGAATAGCATTCTCTCACACTTGTTATAGCAAGTTCTTTCTGTCTATGGAGGATGGACAGTGCCTCCCTAGTTGAGTGCTTGTCGTGGTGGGGTTACTCTGAGTGTCTCTGATTGTGGACTGTGAGAATCTTGGACCTGCAAAGACAAACAGACTTCACCAGGCTGGATACATCTTGTGGCAGTCTCCTCTTCTCCTGTGTGGAATACGGAACACTTCTCAGACCACACACTTACTTACTATGCATTATCACACTAGCTGACTCCTTTATCTTCTCACTCCACCATACTTTCTGTGTTTTAGTGCTGGAGAGGAGCCTCAAGCCCAGTGGCAAACAGGACTGCATTCCTAGCTGGTGTTTGTCTTGTGATCTCTTTTGTCTGTGCCCAGTAGCTGTGTGGTATTTCTCAAGGATTAATTGAGTCTCAAACAGAATGAAGATGGAATGCTTATTGTCAGTATGGTTGAATAGTCCCTTATTGTCAGTAGGGTTTCAGATTAATTCTCCTTGCTGGTTCTGGTATGCATACATAATGATGGCAGGACACATTCCATTTGGGCTAAGAATGAGCTTATATGAGCTGCCTTTTATATTAATAGGTTGGTTGTTTGTCCATTTCAGCCCTGAGTGTCCTTGGCTTTCTTTTATTGGATGGTGGTTCATCGCTGTGGTATTCTTCCAGTTTTTTAGTCTCTTTTTCATCTTTCAGAGCTGTTTGTGGTTGTCTCTTGAGTTAGTTTCAGAATTTATAGCTATATTTAGCGAAGAGAAGTAAAAAGAGATAAGTCTAAATCACTTTCTGAGACAAGAAGTCTCATCTTTCTTTCATATGTAATCTCTATTTTAATGTTACTAATAATTTTACTAGTCTCTTTTTTCACTTTATCATTTTTTGTCATTTTTTACTTTATCATTTCATTTGTACTTAACAGATACAACAGATAACTCTCTTAATGGGAAGTTGATAATATATGTAAAATACTTTAGAACAAAGTACAAGGTCAGCAAATATGAATTTGTCTTACAAATCTGTAAGAATACACACCAAGATGTTGGCATGTAAATATTAAATGCATAGTAATCATACTTTTGCTATACAATGAGTTTTCATTCCTGTGCAAGCTTGTAAATAAAGAAGACATATCTGTAATCATAGTTATTGTATATTGCATTCTTACTGTCCCTGGGCAGTGCAGAAATCTTGAGCATATTAACTCATCCTTAACAATAACTATATATGGCAGTATAGTGTGTTGAATAGTCCCCCTAATAAAATAATGTAGTCCTAACCCCACCATACCAGTGAAGTTGGCCTTCTTTGGGAACAGAATCTTTGCAGATGTAATTAAGTAAAGGAACTCAAGATGTGATCATCCTGGATCAGAGTGGACCCTAAATTCTATGCTTGGTATCCTTCTAACAGAAAAGAGAGAGATTTGAGATGCAGAAAAAAAAAGCATTTTAAGATGGAGGCAGAAATAGGACACACACCCTCATAAGCAAAGGAAAGTCAAAGGTTACTGTAACCATGTGAAGTTAGGAGGGAGGTGTGGAATGGAGTCTCCTTTATAGCCTCCAGAGGGAGACAAGCTTGCCAATACACTGATTTCAGACTTCTGGTCTCTAGGACTAAGAGACAATGGATTTACTTAGTTTTTAAATTTACAAAATTTAACTCATACATTAAAAACATGAAATTGTACATATTTATGGGAGTACCTACCATGTGATGTTTTGACACATGTACACATTGCATAATGTTTAAATCAGGTTAAACACATCTATCTTCCCAAACATTTATCATTTTTACAGTGAAAACATTGAGTCATTTTTCCAGCTTTTTGATATGTTCACTATATTATCATTATCTATAGTCACCATGCAGTGCAAAAAATTCTTGCTAATATCTAACTATAACTTAATATCCATCAATCAATCTCTCGTCCTCATTTTACTCTCTCTGATCTCTAGTAGACACCATTCTGCTCTCAACTGCTTTGAGATCAACCTTCCTAGATCCCAGATATGAGTGGGATCATGCAGTTCTTGTCTTTAATTTCTGTCATTTTAAGCCACTAACTCTGAAGTAAAGTGTTACAGCAGCAACAGAAACTAATATAGTATTTTATATTTCCAGGCTACAGATGAGGAAGCAGTGGCTGAAATGTTAAATGACTAACATATGCTAATATGGCTAGTAAGTAGTGGAGCTGGGAATTAAGACCAAGCCTATCTACTGTGAAGCTTTTAATCTTCAATGTTAACCTAAAAAGCTTTCTCACTCCTCTAACCTTTTCTTCAGGGCTTCTCCCCACCCTAATATATTCCTTTTACTGAGTTTGAGTTCTTCTATCTCAAGGCAATTGTAAACTAGTCATTGGGAAAAGGACAATGCTTAGCACAAAGCAAAGCTCCTGAGAGAGAATCTTCCAGCCCTGAGCCAGTCAGAGGCAGAGGTGGTTTGGGGCAAAGCAGGGTCTATCAGTTCAAGTCACCCACATTGACACCTTGTTTCCATAACAAAAAGCCAGCCCAGCCATTGTTTTGAGAGTCAGTCTTCAATGAAACACATTTGCCTCATGAAACTCAGTCTGTGGATGGTGAAAATGAGGAAGAGCTGTAATCCAATTGCCTCCTACCAAACCTTGTATCAGGTGCTAGGGAGAAAAGTAGCAGTTGTTGCTTCCCTGTGGCTCTTCTAAAAGTATTTCTTTGTTAATAGGAAGTCATTAAACATTATGCACAGTTGGCTGGATGGCAAAATTATAGATGGAAATATTTTTTAAATGTGTGCATGTAAAAATAAACTAATGTGTGAGAACAGAGTGCCTAAGCAGCAGATGGCACACACCGGGGCTGGGCATCCTAATGCCATGTCTGTCACCAAATTTGTTGTCACTGAGTAAGTTATTTCAGTATCAAATAATGAAGCACCTACTGTGTTTGAAGCGTTGTTCTGGCTGATTCTCTGCTAGGTGTCAGCTACATTGGATACATTCTTAACTTATTCTGTGAATATAACTAAGATTAATGGAATGTCAAGTTTTTCCCTTCTTCTAGCAGGATTAGGAAAAATAAAAATAGATAATTGTATCCTAGAGCCAAGTAAACTTGAGACTAAATTCTGTTTTAAACTTGACCTTTCCAAATGGAAGTTTTCAAAATTTTTCATTCATTTAGCTGACAACCTTGAACAAATGGCTCAGTGGTTAAAGTCAGAGAGAGAATTAAGAGGTAGTTTTTTTTGAAAGAAAGTAAAGAATAGCTTTTAGGATACTTGCTAATCACTTAAACCTTGCCCCTGAAATGTTCTACTGTGTATCAGTTGTATTGTTTTGATCAATAGGGGCATAAGAAAAATTACCAAGGTAACCACATCTTAGAAGTTGTGAATTTATGATTCAGTAGCATTCTCCTTGAGAACTTTAAGGAAAAAATATTGCCTTTAGTGAAACTTCATGGGGCAAGAACTCTCTTAAGTAATGCACAATGTAAGAGTAGAACCCAGTATCATGATTGAACAACCTCTACTGCCTGCCTTGTGGTCTAGTCTGTGATGTAGAAGGTCCTTGATTTTGTGGCAGACCTAATGGAGAGGTAGTCTTTGACCTCCACCTGCCATAGGCTGGCTGGTAAATGTGGCATGCTTGGAGTTGAACTGGCAGTTCGCTCTAGAAAACAGCCCATAGATGGGCCTGGTGGTGCATGCCTGTAATCTCAGCATTTGGAAGACTGAGGCAGAAGGATAGCCATGAGTTTGAAACCAGCTTGGGCTACATAGTGAGATTCTGTCTCAAAAAAAAAACAACAAAGAAAAGGAAGAGGAGGAAGAAGAAAACAGCACATATACAACTTGAGTGTCAGGGGTAAGAATATTTTTTGCGATAAAAAGATATTTTGAAAAGATCATTTGCATGACAGGATGCTGGCAGTGAAGGTTGCCTTAAATTTTATGCAATTAACCACTATCTGATACATGCAAGCAACCAGGACCTCCCATGTCTGAAGGGACAGCATAAATGAAAGAGAAAAAAGCTGGACACGGTGGCACACTACTGTAATCCCAGGAGAATTACAAATTCAAGCCCAGCCTGGGCAAGTTGGCAACCTAGTGAGACTGTCTCAAAAGCAAAACAAAACAAAATAAAGAAAAAGGGCTGAGGATGTAACTTGGTGTGAAGCCCCTGGGTTCAATCTATAGTACCACAAAACAGAAACAGAGGAAGAAGTACATTGAAGATCGCAACAACTTTTGTGTGCCCAAATGGCTAGTAGACATGTATGTAAAATAGTAACCTGAACCTAGGAAATTTCTTCAAAAAGTCTTGAGCCCCATTAAATAAGAATGATTTTATCCTGAGGGTGGGGTTAGAGGGTATAGCATGTACCAGCAAGCATATAAAGCCTGGGGAAAATGTGGCTATATTCCTGAGTATTGATTTTACTTAAATTTGGGAAAAATTAGTATTTTTACTGGAGTGTGGCACTTTATCATAGCTATGTTTTCTTCTCTAGTGGAAGAAGCAAACAGCTGCTCACTATACATGTAGAGCTAGCTCCCCTTTAGAAGAGGTCTTGGAGAAAAATATTTTCATTAAGCCAGTGAATGCAAACCTAAGAGAAAGATATGAGAAACTAGTATTTAACTTAGGAAAGCCAACTTGTTTCTAATTACCTAGTCCAGGTTGGGTCCTAGAGTGTGGTAAACAATGTTGCTTGAGAAGGTAGTGGGCCTTGTATCTCCTTCTCTGCTATTCATGGTCAGAAGATTCTCCAACCTTAATCCATAAACAGATACCTCGTCACTGACCAGGCCTGGAAATAATCAGGAGACTGGCCTGCATGCTCCTCAATCCCTAGCACACCAAAGTCAGAATGCTCTAATGTTTGGCATCTATCAAAAGCTGGTTCTGTATGACTTCAGTCTAACACCAGCCCCTTCCTGATCCTTGTTCTGTGGCTTCCAGAGTATTTCAGTGATGTGGTCTGCCTGTCTCCTACAATGATGCATTATTATCTCTTCCTTCCATGCTGAAGTTGTGCCCCCTAGAAAAGAGGCTCCACCCTTAGTAATGGTTTCCTTTCAAGAACAGGACAGATGACTTCTCCAACTGTGTGGATCTGTGTTGAGTGTGAAACTGCTGCAAAGCTTGCAATGGCAAGTGAGACCCCAAAGGTGGTCGGTATTAAGGCAGGTTAAGGGAGGTGGCAGAGGAAAATCTCACCATATGTCTATGCAGTTTAAAGCCAGAGACTGGATAAGCAGGGAGATGACAGCCAGATGATCCATATGATCCCACAAGGGGCAGTTATTCTA
Source organism: Heterocephalus glaber (assembly GCF_000247695.1). Next base: position 1,739,682 of record NW_004624887.1, read on the forward strand.
ATCACACTAATCACCTTAACTAGAACCCTGGCATCTCCCTGTGAGAAGCAGTAGGAATTGTCATTATTGTTTTTAACATTGAAAAACTGAATCTTAGGAGATCAATTTGTATACCAAATTCTGTAGCCCTCATATCTATGTATCTGTCTATCCACTCAGATAAAACTATTTCAGCCTTGACACTATTGACGTGAGCCAGATCACTCTTTGTTGCAGGTGACTATGCTGTGCATTATAGGATGTTCAGTGGCAGCATCCTTGTCTTCTACTTACCGGAAGCTATTATTATTGTGCTCTCCTCTAATTGTGACAACCAAATATATTTTCAGGCACTGGCAAATGTCCCCTTTGTAGGGGGCAGAGTCACTCATTTAAGAGCCACTAATCTCTGCCAGGCACAGTGGCACAATCCTGTAATCCCAGCACTCTGGGAGACTGAGACAGGAGGATAGCAAGTTTGAGCCCCAACTTGGCACCTTAGCAACTTGTCTCAGATTAAAAAATAAGAAAAGGAATGGGGATGTAACTCATTTCTAAGGCCTTGGGTTCAATCCCCAGTACTTCCAAAACAAAACAGAACAAAACAAAATGAAACAAAACAAAACACTAATCTGTGTTTATATAATGAGTCATATATTGCTGCAATCATTGAGGCTAGCTACTATCTATCTATCTACCTATCTATCTATCTATCTTTCTATCAGTTGTCTATCTATTACTTCTACCCTTAGAAAGTCAAATTCTGGGCAGGGGATTTAGCTCAGTGGTTCTGGTGCCTGCCTTGCAAGTGCAAGGTCCCGAGTTCAATCCCTGGTACCAAAAAAAAAACAACCCACAAAAATCAACTTCTGCCACTTGTAATAACACAGGTGAAACTGGAAGATTATGTTAAGTGAAATATATATATCTGAAATATATATATATATATCCTTCATATGTACATGTTTTTTAAATGATAGAACCTTGATCAAATGTTAACATTCTGGTGACATACTAAAAGAAAATGGCTAGCTCACGGGCAACTGAGGTTTTGTTCATAAAATCTTTTCCTACACCGATGTCTTCAAGGGTTCTACCTAACCTCTGTTCCAACTGGTTCAAAGTTTCTATTTTAATATTTAAATCTTTAATCCATTTTGATTTTAGTTTAGTGCATGGCAAGAGATATAGGTCTAGTTTTAATCTTTGGCAAGTTGAAGCCCAATTTTTCCAGCACCATTTATTAAAGAGGCTATTTTTCCTCCAGTGAGGGTGTTTGGCTCCTTTATTGAAGATGAGATGGCTGAGTGTGTCTGGAGTTGCTTCTCCATCTTCTAATCTGTTCCACTGGTCCTCACTGTGGAAATCAGTATGGTGATAACTCAAAGACCTAGGACTGGAAGTCCCATTTGACCCCACTCTTCCACTGCTGGGGATCTTCCCTAAAGAATTAAAAGAATCATACCACAGTGATATATGTGCACCCATGTTCATAGCAGCACAGTTTGTGATAGCTAAAACTTGGAAACAGCCCAAATGCCCATCAACTGGAGACTGGATAAAGAAAATGTGGTTTTTTTATAAAATGGAGTACCACTCAACCATCAAAAATGAGAAATTAGAGACATTTATAGCTAAGTGGATGCACAATGAGGCAATACTCTTAAGTGAAATAAATAGGACACACATGTATAAATACCAAATAGTTTCTCTGGTGTGAGAAACTGAAAGTGCAAATAAGGACTAAAATGTATAATAGGTAATGTGAAATAGGAAGAAAAAGGGCAAGGGGGAAGGAAGTGGGAGGGCTAGGGGAAAGGATAGAAGGGAATGGGATTAATGTGAGAAAATGGAAAAATAGGAACAAAATCTTTGTAAATAGGGAGGACTGGAGGGGTTGAAGGGAGGGCTGGGCAAGAGTGAAAAATAAGAACCAAGAGAGACTATGTAAAGGTGCAAATTTCCAATGATGAATGTCATTATATTGTATACCTAAAATGTACCAATGATTAGAATGAATAATCGATAATGTAAAATGGGAAGAATAGGTCCAAAGGGATAGGAGTAGTGGGAGGGACAGGGGAAAGGAAAGAAGGGAGAGGAAAAATGCTGAGAAATGGAAAGAATGGAAATAAAGTCTTTGTAAATAGGGAAGGGTGGAGGGGGTGAAGGGAGGGCTAGGAATGGGAAAAAAAATAAGAACCAAGATGCATTATGTAAAGGTACAATTCCCAATGAGAAATGTAATCGTGTTGTATACCTACAATGTACCAATAAAAGAACTTAATAAAGTGCAAAAAAAAAATAAAGTAAATATAGCAGATGTTCTTTGTATAGTCTAGATAGCCATTCTTTCAACTTTTCCATGTATTGAAAGTTTTCTTAATAAAATATTGTGGATGAATAAAAAAAAATGAAAATGGCTTGGATATCTAATACTTCTTTTTGCAGCTTTATTGAGGTATGATTGATAAGCAAGAATGTATGTATTTAAGGCACACAATATGAGGGTTTCATATATGTATACATTGTGAAATAATTCTACTATCCAGCTAATTATTGTATTATCACTTCACATAATTACCTTTTATGTGGTAAGAACAGTTGAGATCTACTCTAAGCAAGTTTCAAGTAAAGCAATGCATTATTTTTAGTAGTAGTAACTATACTCACCATGATGTACATTAGGTATCTAGAATTTAATTGTCGTATAAATAAAGTTTCTACCATTTGGTCAACACTTCCTAATTTCCCCATCTTTTCAGACCCTGGAAGCCAATCCTCTCCTCTCTCATTTTATGAGTTCAACTTTTTCAGATTTCTACATATATGATCTCTCTTTCATGCCTGGCTTATTTCACTTAATACAATGTCCTCCAGTTGCACTTGTGTTGTTACAAATGGCAGAATTTCATTTTTTTAAAGGTTGAAAGTACTGTATTCCATTAGTATGTATGTACCACATTGTCTTTATCCATTCATTTGTTGATGGACAGTTAGAATGTTTCCATATCTTGACAATTTTGAAAAATAATGTAATGAACAACATCATGCAGACATCTCTGAGATACCACTTGCACTTCCTCTGTATACATAGATTGCCTCTGACCTACCATGTCTTACCTTATGATTTTTGACTTTACAATGGTGCAAAAGTGACATGCATTTGGTAGAAACTGTATTTCAGATTTTGAATTTGGGTCTTTTCCTGGGCTAGTGACATATGGTCTGGTCCTCTCTTCCAATGCTGAGCAGTGGCAGGCATTGTAGCTCTGTCAGCCTGACTATAACCAGGAGGAACAACTGACACTCTTCTCTGTGCTGTGTTGCTAAGCCAGAATGTTCAGTAGATTAGGTATATTACATGCATTTTCCACTTAGAATATTTTCAATTTATGATGAGTTTAACAGGGTGTAATCCCACTGTAAACTGAGGAGTATTGATATACCCAGGAGAAGCATTGCTAAGTGGTGGTTTTAATTTTAATTTTTTGAGGAATCCCTGTATTGTTTTCAATAATGACTGTACTAGTTTCCATCCTCACCAATATTATACCAGGGTTCCCTTCCCTCCGTATCATTTCATTACTTATACTATTTTGGATAATGGTGATCCTAACAGGTGTAAGGCAGAATCCCATTGTGCCTTTGATTTGCATTTTCTTGATAAATTATGATGAAATTCTTAATTGTATGCTTTTTTGGGAAAAATATATATTTAGGTTATTTTTCCCATTTTTATTTATTTTTTACTGTTATTGAGTTATGTAAATTCTTTATATATCTTGGATAGTAAGACCTTATTGGATATATGTTTTGAAAATATTTTGTCTCATTCTATAGATTGCCATTTTATTTTGTTGATTTTTTTTCCTTTGCTATGAAAATTTCTTTTAGTTTCATATAGGTACTTACTTGTTTTTTTTTAAATTTTGTTGCCTATAATTTTGGTCTCAAATAAAAAATTCATTGCCAAGACCAATATCAAGGAAATTTTCCCTATGCTTTCTTCTAGGAGTTTTAAGTTTTAGATTTTAGGCTTAATCCATTTTGAGTTGATCTTTTTGTATAGCATAAAATATAGGTCCAATTTCATTCTTTTGCATGTGGATGTGCAGTTTTCCCAGTATCATTTATTGAAGAGACTATGTTTTCCCAATTATAAATTTTTTACCCCTTTGTCAAAGATCAGTTGAATATATATGCAAGGGCTTATTTATTGCTCAATTGACCTATGTGGCTGTTTTTGTACCAGTACCATAGTATTTTGATTATTATAACTTTGTAATGTAATATAAAATCAAGCAGTGTGCTGCCTCTAGTTTTGTTCTTGCTTGAGATTGTTTTGGCTATTTGGAAACTTTTGTGGTTCCATATGAATTTTAGGATTTTCTTCTATTTTTGTTAGTAATGTCATTGGAATTTTGACAGGTATTGCATTGGATCTGCAGATGTTTTGAGTAGAGTGTATACATATTTTAACACTATCATTTCTTCCAATCCATGCAAATGGAATTATCTTTCCATTTATTTGTATTTTCTTCAATTTCTCTCATCAATGTTTTGTAATTTTCATTGTACAAATCTTTTGCTTCCTTGGTAAAAGTATTCTTTTTGATGCTATTATAAATGGAATTATTTCATTAATTTCTTTTTTTGATGGTTTATTGTTAGTGTATAGAAATGCAACTAATTTGTCTATGACCTAGAAACCCTGCCTAATTACAGAATTTATTTATCAGATCTAGCACTTTTTGTGGAGTACTACATAGAAGACCATGCTGTTTACAGGCAACAATTTAACTTCTTTCTTTCCAACTTGAATTTTTAAATTTCTTTTTCTTGCCTGGCAAAGATACCTTATACTATATTGAATAGAAATAGTTAGAGTGAAAATTTGTATCTTGTTCCTGATCTTACGGGATAAGCTTTTAGTTTTTCACTATGGAGTGTGATACTAGCTGTGATGTCAGTATATATGGCCTTTATTATGTAGAGATACATTTCTCTTATACTTAATTTGTTAAGATTTTATTATAAGATAATGAATTTTGTCAAATAGTTTTTCTGCATATATTGAGATGATCATATCACTTATTCTTCATTCTGTTAATTTGGTGTATCACTTCTATTAATTTGTTTGTACTAAACCACCTTTGCCTCCTAGAGATAAATTCCTCTTGATTATGGTAAATGACCCTTTTATGTACTGTTAAATTTGGTTTGCTGGTATGTTGTTGAGGATGTTGTAGCTCTGTTTATCATGCATTTTGGTCTATATTTTTCTTTTCTTGTAGTGTCTTCATCTGGCTTTGGTATTAGTGTGATGCTGGCCTTATAAAAATAAATTTCCCAGCTCTTCATTTATAAACTCTTTAAATATTTGGTAGAATTCACCAGTGAACACTCAGTTACTAGGCTTTTCTTCGTTGGGAGGTCTTTATTTACTGGTTCAATCTCCTTATTCATTATTTGCACAAATTTTCCATTTCTTCATGATTTACTATTAGTATATTGTATGTTTCTAGGTATTTATTTATTTATTATAGGTTGTTCAATTTTTGACATATAATTATTCATATAGTGGTCTGTTAGGATCTATTGTATTTCTGTGGTAACAGTTGTAATTTCTCCTCTTTCATTTCTGATTTTATTTAATTTTAAAGAGAATATTCTCTTTTTTCTTAGTCTTGCAAAAGATTTGTAAAATTTGTTTATTCATTCAAAAGTTCAACTAGATTTTTTTTTAATTAACTAAGTTTATTGGTACACATTAAATATACCTAATGATCACATTCACCATTGGGAATTTGTACCGGTGCATGATATATCTTGATTCTTCTTTTTACCTATTACCCTCCCCTCCCTTCAATCCCTTCACTCCTTCTTATTTACAAAAGCTTTCTTTCCATTTTTCCTTCTTTTCTCTTTGCCCTTCCTTCTTTTCCCTCCACCCCAGTTCCCCTTCCCATTTGAACATTTTTTCCTATTTTCTAATACCTATTATACATTTTAGTCCTTATTTACCCTTTCAATTTCACACACTATAGAAACATTGTGATATTTGAACATGTGTGTCGATTTATTTCACTTAAGAGGATGGTCTCAGGGTGCATCCATTTACTTAGAAACATCTTAAGTTTATCCTTCTTTATGGCTGAGTAGTACCTCATTGTATTTTTTGAGTGACTTTTTTTTTGGTACCAGGGATCGAACTCGGGTCCTTGCACTTGTGCAGCAGGCAGCGAAACCACTGAGCCAAATCCCCAGCCCACCTCATTGTATTTTTTAAAAACCTGCATCTTCTTTATCCATTCATCAGTTGATGGGCATTTGGGCTGTTTCCAAGATTTAGCTATAACAAATTGTGCCTCTATAAACATGGGTGTGCATATTTCGCTGTGGTATGATGCTTTTAATTCTTTTGGGAAGACACCAAAAAGGTAATACCTTGGTCAAATGGAACCTCTAGTTTCACTTTTCTGAGGAATTTTCACACTGATTCCCACAGTGGTTGTACCAGTCTACACTCCCAGAAACAGTGGAGAAGGATTCGTTTTTTCCCAAAGCACCTCCACCATTTGTTATTGGTTGATTTCTTGATAATAGCCATTTTTTTCTGGAGTGAGATGGAATCTCGGTGTTTTAATTTGCATCTCTCAAATGACCAGTGATATTGAACACTTTTTCATAGATTTATTTGCCATTTGTACGTCTTCATCTGAGAATTATCTATTCATTTCAGATGTCAATTTTTAGATTGGGTCTTTAAATTTAGGGGGTCTGAATTTTTGAGTTCTTCATTCTACATGTATTAGTGCTTTGTCTGAGGAACAGTTGGAAATTTTTTTTTACCACTCTATGGGTTTTCTCTTCACTCTGTTGGTGATTTCTGTTGGTTGAGAATCAATGGCACAGACTAAAAGGGATGGAAACTACCCCAAACACACTCAGCCACCTCATCTTTGACAAAGTGGCCAGACACATTCACTGGAGGAAAGATAGCCTCTTTAATATGTGATGCTGGAAAAACTGGCTTTCTACATGCCAAAGATTAAAACTATCCCTATGTCTCTTACCATGCACTAAATTAAAATAAAAATTGATCAAAGATCTTAATATTAAAACAAATACTAAATCTACTGGACAAGAAAATAGGTAGATCTCTTGAGGACATAGGGGTAGGCAAAGACTTCAGGAACAAAAGCCAGACCACAAGGGAAATAATAGAAATAATCAACAACTGTGATCTCATACTATTAAAAAGTATTTGCACTGGAAAAGAAATCACCAACAGAGTGGGGAGACAACCCACAGAGTGGGAAAAAAATTTATCCAGTAGTCCCTCAGACAAAGGACTAAAGCTAGAACATACAAAGATTTGAAAAAAATCAGACCCCCCAAATTTAAAGACCCAATTCAAAAATGGGCATCTGAAATTAGTAGATACTGCTCAGATGAAGTACAAACAACAATTAAGTATGAGATGCAAATTAAAACAGCACTGAGATTCCATCTCACCCTAGAAAGAAAGGCTAATATCAAGAAATCAACCAGCAACAAAAGCTGGCAGGGTTGTGGGGAAAAGGAACCCTTCTCCACTACTGGTGGGAGTGCAGACTGGTGCAACCACTGTGGAAATCAGTATGGAGATACCTCAAAGAACTAGGATTGGAAGTCCCATTTCACCCAGCTATTCCCCTGCTGAGTATCTTCCCAAAATAATTAAAAGCATCACACCACAACAATATATGCACACTCATGTTTATAGCGACATAGTTTGTAATAGCTAAACCTTGGAAACAACTGTTACCTTTTCTCAATAAATTCACCCCTTTATTTGTCTGTTGTGGCCATTATGGTGGAATGTCCATTTGATTGGCTTTGGGATTGTCCCAGGGAATTGGTGGAACACATTTCTGGGTGTGTCTTTTAGGGTCATAGAGGAATGGCCTTAAAGTCTATGTCTGATTTCTCACCCCTTCCTCTCTGGTCCTGTTCCCCTGCTCTGCTTCCTGGTCACCATGAACTGAGTAGCTTTGCTCGGCCTTGCTCTTCCACCATTATATTTGTGCCTTGGAGCCTGTCTTAGTTACTTTTCTCTCATTGCTGAGACAAAATACCCAATACCCAAAGTTAAATGGGAGAGGGTTTATTTGGCTTACGGTTCATAGAGGTTTCAGTCCATAATCAGCTGGCTCCAAGGCAGGGTGACAAAGGGCAATAGTGCTTGGTGGCAGAAGACAGCAAAGAGCAACAAGAGACTTTAACAGCATCTTTCTACCCTTTTTATCTCATTCAGACTACCAGCATTAGGGCAGTGCCAACCCAATCACTCATGTGTAGTGGTTTAGTAATCAATGCACCCTTAATCCTAGCATCACACATACCAGATTCAGCCACCTCTGAAAAAGAAAGCCACATCTCATCCACGTGAGGCTTTGGGGGGACATCTAAACACAAGCCATAACAGAGCCCAAAGTTCCTTGATTGAATCCCCCAAACCATGAGCCAAGTAAAACCTCTCCTCTTTTAAGCTGTGGGTGTTTTATATTGTGTCTCAGTGAAGGGAAAGCTGACTAATACATCTCTTTTTACAGTTTTGGGATTTAGCGTTTATTTTGTCTGATATAAGTATAGCTACTTCTGCTCGCTTTTTATTTCTGTTTTCATGGAATATCTTTTTCTATCACTTCACTTTGAGACAGACCAGCTGTCTGTTCATGCTCATGAGCTGACTGAAGAGGCTCATATTTACCATCTGCATGGGCACGCATGGAGAGACACTATGAGTGGGAGTAGTTGAGGCACATAAATCATTGAGAGTTCTTGTGAGTCAAGTAGGAAATGTATCCTGATAGGTGTCCTAAGCAGCTCCTGTGTGGGTGCTTCCTGTGCCGTCTGTGGACTTCTTAGTTAAGGTTTGTGGGTCTTTCTTGAATTCTAGCTCCTAGTTGCTATGAGTTCCTTCCTCTCTTTCCTGCCCTCAACCTGTTCCATTCAGCTGTGCTGAACACCTCAGTATTCTAGATGGGACAAGAAAGAAGCTATCTTCTTGGGCAGCTTCTTACCTGAAGAATCTGGATACTCTCTGTGCTCTGACCTTCCCCTGTGCAAAGAATCATGGCCTAAAGGGTTTCTTTTTACACTGATCTGTGGTTTCTTAGAAGAGGGGTGAAATGGGTAAAATGAAACTGTTTTTACTGTCTTCTGTGCACCTATTCTTGGATTTGTTATTCCAATAGTGTGCTGGTACTTCTTCACTTGACTAGTAGATTACCTCAAAAGTACTCTAACCTGTGAGTGGTTTTCAAAATTTCTGTGAGGAAGGTGATGGTGGAAAATTTCTACCAATTTGTTGATGATATTTATATGATCTAAGTATTTTAGAAACATATTGACTATTGTAATAGCACCAGATACAAACACAGTGAGGTGGATACTATTATTATCTCCCTTTTAAAGATGTGGAAACAGTCTCACAGAGGCCGAAGTTCTGATAGCTGATGTGTTAGGTAGAGTCCAGATTAGAATCCATTCACTCTGGCTCCGGAGGTTGTGTGGCTGTTTAACCATTTTGTTTTACAGTTATAGAATAAATATGCATACAATGTACAATTGTAGTTAATGTTTTAGACTGAGAGAGACATTAAAATGTGAATAATTCAACCAGTGTTAAAGAAATGAAAGTATTAAGTAGTGATACAAGCAACAAAATGTTTTTGTCTTTATAGCTGTGCTTGTCTAGATCAAGTCAAGCAAGAACAATGTGTCTTCTTCTTCCAGGCAACCACACAGTCATGGCTTACTTTCCAATATAGACTATGCATACTTTAGAACAAACAAAACACTACTGAGTAAAAACTACAGTGTTATTTAAAAAGAGGAGAGAAGTGAATTATTTCAAAAGTTGTACCCAACAAGAAAGCTAAGTATTTTTAAACCAGTAATTTCACAACAGTACAAGAAACCTAAATATACTTTCAAAATAGCTTTCATACACCAATCAAATGTTTACAAGGCACAGTTTGAAAACAAGTCTAACTTTAGCTTTCCATTGTTAGCCTAAAAGCCAAGTCAATGTGAATGCTGGGTAATTGAAAGTTCCTTTGGGGACTCTGGATTCTGACCTCTGAACATTGTGACAAAGCAGGTCCCTCTGCCCTTCTCCCATGTGCTATGCTACTGCCTAATTTTTATCTATCTTTTTATCTTTATTTGGATGTTTATCATTTGTCACTGGCTCAAGAGCCAATGACAAATGATTTGGTCAATCTCTTCAAGAACTTCACATAATCTTTATTACATTTCCTCTTATTAGATCTGTGTCATAATTCTAGTCTGAATTCATCTTGGACCCAGAATCTGTCATCCTGATACATTGGCAAACACCCACCTTCTGGATTCTTTGAATTTGATGAGCATACATTTCAAAAGTTCATTCCATAAACTTATGGGACAGAATAGGCTCAAAAGTTAAGATAATGTAGATTCTCTGACAATGAGAATTATACATTGGAAAGAATCAGCTAAACAGAGTCCTTAAAGTCTATTATAGAGAGAATTAAATCAAAGTTGCTTGGGTTTATCCAGCCAGTGACTCACTGAAATGGAATAGTGAACAAGACAAAGAAACTTTGGGAAGGGTGAGACAGCTAATATTTTTATTTGTGGAAATGCCATTGAGGCCATCCTTGACATTATGTAATCCACCTCCACACTTCTAGTCCCTGAATACAACAAGCCATTGCAAAAGCAATTTTATGAGCTGTTTCCTCTCACTCTTTTTATCTTTGGAAAATTCCTGCTCACCTTTCAAATATCAATTCAACATCACTTTCTTTTGTGTCCTCTCTACCCTTTTTTTCTATTCCTATCACAGGAATAAATAATAATGTGCTAATATGTGTTCCTTTAACTTTTATTCATTCTGACATTTTGCAGTCAGTGATGTACGTGCCTGACTAACTAGTTTTGGCACTTCTTGAAAATAGAATTTGGGTTTAATTTGTATTTGTTTCCTCAGTAGCTTGCACAAGGCCAATAAGAGATGCTCAATAAATGTTTATTAAGTGAGAAAAGTGCCGTATGTGTACCCCCTCAAGATAAAATCTACTATAGAGTAGTTTAGTTTTATCATTATTAAGTTGAGCAGTTCTTTCCAAAAACCTACACTAAGGGCCAGGAGTGTTTTAGCTATTGAAATGTCTAAAACCAGACAAATACTATATCAAATTCTTCCTGATATATCCTCTGACATGGAAACAGGATTCTCAGAGTCTTTTCTATCTTTTAAAATTGGTTGATTTAGGGCCGGGGATTTATCTCAGTGGTTCTGGTGCCTGCCTCAAAAGCACAAGGTCCCGAGTTTGATCCCCGGTACCAAAACAAACAAACAAACAAACAATAAAATTGGTTGATTGAAGGACAGTCTCAAAGTATTTGGTCATGAGTGAAGAACTCAGCATGTCACTCAAAGGAAAGGGTTGAAATCCTTTAGCAATTGAGTAAAGGACCCCAAAGGGAAGACGACATGTAGGACCATAATGAAGAAGACTTGCCTGTGACACAGTATGGAAAAAAAGTAGCTGATCTCAGTGGGGCATTTTCAATTCTCATTATAAAAATCTTACCATGCATGTGTGAGTGTATGCACTTTATATATTGGGAGGGTGGAAGATCAGTATGTGGGAAGGCAAAGGAAGAGGAGGCCTCAAAGAGAAGCCAAAGATTGTAGCCAAAGCACCATATTTACTAATTGTTTGAATGAATGAATGCATGCATGAATGAGTAAATGATCTGGTTTTAACTTCAACAAATGATTTCTCTACTTTGGGCAGAGAATCCGAGGCTATTATCATCTGAAGAGAAACTAAAAAGAGAAAAATATGAAACAAAAGTTTAAGAGGTGGCAAAAATGAGAATGAAAAGGAGGGAAGACTGTATTCTGTGGCTGGAAAGGATATTTGGGCTTTTAAATGTATATTTCCAGAATTGGACTCATTGGGATGATCTAACATATTGGAAATTCATCTAACCTTAGTAAAATTATGATTTTAATGAATAGCCATCTATAAGAAGTTGAGTTTCACATATTCTGTGATTATTTTATAATTTAGACATCTATTATTATACAAATGAGGTCATATTTCCCCAATCCACATTGTTGGTTGCTAGTTGTAGATCAGTTTTTATAACAATTTTATCCATGATACTTTTGACACAGAAATTAGAAAAACTGAATTGACTATTTCCTGTGGAGAAAACTCCTATTAAGGACTTGCTCAGAATTTAAACACTACATGCATAACACTGCTCTGCCATCTTGGTTTGATTGACCAGTTAGTTAATCACAGAATAACTCTGGTATGACCAGGTGCTCTGTGAAGTAACCATGAAATCTCACCGGAAGTATCTTACTCCATATACTTTGGTCTAAATTATAAAACTCTGCAAACCTTACAACCAAATACTTTTTGAAATTTGTGCTATTTTAAAGGTAAATGTTATGGAGTACTCTGGATACAACTTTTCAAGAGCTTGATGTATGACTGTTAATTGAGAATAAGTGTACACTTGGTTATACCTTAATTAAACAGGTCTCAATTAACTATAATGATGAATTAAATTTAGGCCAAGAGTAAATAAAAAGATAAATGAGAAGAAAAACCTAGAAAATGAATAAATCTTATGAGACACTGATTTCCTGTGGCAAGCCCAGATTAGACCAGAAAGTGCTTTGTAATATTTAGAATCAAGACAATGAAGGCACATCAAAATATGTTTCATCAATAATCAAAGTTCTTACTCATTCAGTCTGAACTGAAGATATACTACTATAATTTCTCACCCATGCTTTTTTCCTAAGTGTTTAAATAACCAACATTTGCTTTTAAAACCTTGGTGATTTGTCTGCTTCCTCTTTTTACGCCTTCTGTGCTCATATTTAGGGTCCCTGAAAGCCTTCTTGTCCATGACAGCACTTCCTGCTCCATTCCTCACCTTCTACAACCCTCTTGCATCTGGAGTACTTGTAGGAAGTCCAGTGTGTAAGTTTTGCCTTCCCTATGTACCTGACTTTTGAGATCCCTGCCTTGATTCTTTCACTGAAATCCTGCTCAGCATCCCTTGTACTCAAGACTCAACCTCCTCCTTGCTTTTGATGGTCCCCCTAAATCTTTGTCTCTTAGTGTTATGTATGACTTGTATATTAGATGTTTTCTTGCCTGCATTGTGCCCCCATGAAAGACAGAGCCCCATATTGTTTCCTATACTCAGCCAGACATCTTCATGTTTCCTTCTGCTGAGTATTTACAGGTACTGTAAACTCTAATAAGCGTAGCTATATGAGGAAGAGCAGTGTGTACCTCAATTTTTGGAAGGCCTTTATTTTACATGTTATTCTCAACTAAAGTTATGCCTTAGAATCACCTATGAGCCAGGGATTTAGCTCAGTGGTTCTGCTGCCTGCCTCGCTAACGTGAGGTCCAGAGTTCGATCCCCAGTACCAAAGAAAAAAAAGAAAGAAAGAAAGAAAGAAAGAAACGTAAAAGCAGAATCACCTGCAGAGCTTTCAGAACTACAAATAACCTGGCCTGGCCTAGACCCAAGATTAAATGTTTTATACGTGATTCTGATGCTACCCATGGATAGAATTATATAAGGAAATGAACTTCTTTAAGAAATTCATTCTTTATCTTTTGTTCCCTTCTTTCTTTCCTTTTCTTTCTTCCTTCCTTCCTTTCTTCCTTCCATTCATTATATGTACAGTGCCTAGTCTATAGTAGGTATTCATTGATGGATTATCAGGAAGAAGGCAGTCGAGTGGATGGACCAAGAATTCGGAACATAATAAGTATGGCAAACCTTGATAAAAATGTGACTCCATTTTGTGTAACAGCAGTTCTCAAATTATTTGGTCATAGGATTCCTTTACATTGATAAAAAAATTAAACCCTCAAAAGATTGTGTTTATGAGAGCTATATTATATCTATTGATATTTGACATATTTGAAATTAAAACTCAGAAAAATTTAGAACCCATGAATACACAGAAACACATTCCATTAGTGATCAGAGTGAAGACATCATTTATGTTACTTCCAGAAAATATCATGGCACACTCATGAGAAATTAAGAGGGGAACAGGCAAATGGCATCTTAGTTTTGAAAACATTTTTTACCCCACGGATTCCTTGAAAGAGTTTCACAGATCCCTGGAATCTTCAAGATTTCCACTTGAGAATGTAACTTTGAAGGGTCCAGTTCTGCTGGCACCTGATGAAATCAGTGATTTGAGAGAGTGATAGGGGAAAAAGAGTTTATTGGTAATAAGCTGGCAAGTTGGAAGATGGGGACTCTTGTCCTAAAAGGAAAAAAATCATGTTTGGGGTGATACATAGAGCTTATATAGGGATATGGGAGGAGTCAGATAAGTAAGCACCAGGGTAATTACAATCTTCATGGTGGTCTGCTTTTCTGTTGCGCAGGCTGTTGCTATCTCAAGGTCACTAAATATGTCCTGGGGTTGGTAAATCCAAAGAAAAGTTATTGATTAGAAACGTATGATTCATGTCATTTTAGTTACTTTCCCTAGAAATAGCTAACCTTGCAGCTAATCAGTAAGGTACAGAACAAGGGAGGAGAGCAACAGGCAACTTTCACAGAAGAGTTTAAACCCATTAGATGGCTTCAGTTGGAGGTGTCATCTACATCAAAGCAAGTGGGAGGCTAATAATATATTGCTCAGCAGTGAGACCTCCAGAATTAGTGATTTTTTAAAAAAAATCAACTCAAGGCCAATGGAACTAGAAGGTTTATTTAAGTTTTCCCTGTTACAAGAACAGTTGCGCTACATGGATGAAAAGTAATGGGAGAAATACTTCTTTGAAGCATAGCAGTAAGTTAAAGGAGTGGGTTTGCATCCCAAAAATAGGCAGCTAGGATAAGGTCAAAGCCGAAGCATGAGGACAAGATCTAAGAAGCCCAAAGACAGCCTGTGGATAAGATAAGATCACAAGAAATTGTTGGTGGAAGTTCAAGGCAATTTTGCTTAATAGCAAATATGTCTAAGTCACACTGTAACAAATGGCAGAAGAATGAGACCACCCGAGCAGGCTAATGAAAAGCAAAGCGACACAGACTTCTTTATTCCGGGCAGAGGTGGATTGAGGGCGAGCAAGAGGCCATCAGTGACAAACAAAGGAAAAGCATGGAGCTTTATAGGGGATTGAGAGAG
Source organism: Heterocephalus glaber (assembly GCF_000247695.1). The sequence continues at coordinate 1,754,899 of NW_004624887.1, forward strand.
GGGTCTGGCACGTCTGGCAAGTACAGGGGTCAGAGCAAACATCTGCGGTCGGGGTCCATGCAGCGGTCAAGGCAAGGAAGATATTGTGCTGTATTTTGTGGTCTTTCCTGTAACATCCCGTCCTGTGTTCCATCTGCACTGAGACAACATGGTCTGTGTCGAGCAGAGACAGCACCACTTGCCTCTGCTGCATATTTTTCTGAGGGCTGCGGTTTTTGTATCTGTTAAACTGTAGCTGGGAATTAAGCAGCATATTCATTAACCATTTCATGACTAGATCAAGCCTGACACACACCTGAGCATTTGTGTTTATCTTATTTGGGGCCGGGGATTTAGCTCAGTGGTTCTGGCACCTGCCTCAAAAGCACAAGGTCCCGAGTTCAATCCCTGGTACCAAAAAAATAAAAATAAAAAAATAAAATGTACACTAAGAATATCTTATGTATCTTTTGTGTTCATATTGATATAATATATAATTTAAAAAAAACCTAACCCTTCTTTCTTCTGAAATGCCTAAAAATAGCTTACACAAAGGTAGGTTACCTGTACCTGTGCCTGTCTCTCCCTAAGTTAGACTATTGGTTCTCAAATTTGGTGGATCTGAGAATTACCCAGAAGATCTGGACTGGAACCCCCCCCCCCCCGCTCCGTGTCCTACATGTTTCTGAATGAAAGGAAGACATTTTGAGAAAGAGTGCCTCATACTAGAAAAACAAAACCTTTACCTGGTGGCATTACCAGGGTGGCTAGCAGGAGATGTAGTTTACCTTATGCACTTTTGTCTTAACGCACCACTACTTAATTTAGGAATAGAATAAGCACATCATGGATCACAGAGGTTAGAATTTAGTTTGAAAACACTGAACTCTTCAAGAATAAAATGCAGTTCTTTACTTGGGATATCCTCTTTTAGGGGTACCTCCAGCCAGTATTGAGCTGATCGGAGGGTGCCAAAGCATTGGGACATTTGGTTTTCCTTGACAAGGTGGGAACAGATAGACAGGAGAGGCTGTTTATTCTTCCAGAGAAGGAGGGAAGAGGGACTGTTTATTGGCACCAATTACTGTAATCGAATGCTGAGGAAGGATGCCATTGTGTTAGAAGGATTGCGACCACTTTAAGTACTGTATTGTAATTTATTTGAGTTGAGTTCACTTTGTTGTGAAAGATGGTAGTAAACCCAACTCATTGCATTTTACCACAGATCTGGAACAAATGCCCTCAAATTTTTTAAAAGCCCACCAAAACAAACAGGGAAGGTAATTGTGTCCTTCTGATGGGTGAAGAGTTTCCCTACACTTGGTTCTTTGTTGATGAGAATGGTTTTCTCTCTAGTTACTGTGGGACCCAGCAGACTTCTCTGTTGACACCCACAGGCTAGGAACATTTTCATGAAAAAGAACATGATTTTGCATCTGATTCTCCAAAAGGAAGACTTTTAAATTACAGGATTTTTAAAATTGCTATGTTTTTAAAGTTATAGCTCAGCAGGTCAAGGTAGCTGAGATTTCATCTGTGACACTGGTCATTGTTTGTGAATGACAGTGAGACATTATATGCGAAGGCAGCAGGAGTTTGCACAAAAGCAGCCTCAGGGGCTGAGAGGCAATGGGAAGGACATGTGGGAAAGGCAGGGAAATGTTGGGGAGAGAAAGGAAAGGGGGGAGAAAGCAGGGGAAGGATGCCCAAGGACTTCTTGTTCTCATTATGGTGTTATAGCCCTAGGAGTCTATTGTCCCAGCAGATTGTGAATTTCAAAAGCACAGGACATTTTACAGTCTCTGACTAAGTGAGTTACCTATTGAAAAGCAGAAAAACAATGTACACTCTTTTTATAATGAAGATTGCAGGTCATACCACACAGAGAGACTGTAGAACACAGCTTGAGTCTTCTGTTTATTGCTCTATCAAGGCTTAGCATGTGTGACTTTTCTCACAGCCTCACCCCAGCCCTCCTCAATCTGTGAATATACCACATGGTGGTGATCAGAGTGTCTATTTCTTCCTCAATTATAAATGATAATAGCAAAGTTTTCATTGTAGGATAGCATTATAAAGGGTCTCCCAGGATGTTTTTCTGTAGTTACAGAAATGACAGGATTACATGGAAAAGATAATCATGGAGTTCTCCTTTTCTTTTTTCCCAGTAGCCACACAGTAAGTCATGCTTGGTCTTGGAACAAATCATTGTTCTTAAGTCCTTGACTTTGGTCAATACCTCATTTCTATGACTTTGTAGTTAGACACTTGGAGAAACCATAGGACCCTCATTTCAGCTACTAGTCATCTTGGTGACCTTAAGTAAGTTGCTTTATCCTCCCTAAGCCTCAGTTGTCTCATATGTGAGATGGGGCTATTGCTGGCCCAATCTCATCTCATAAGGTGTTTGGGGGAATCCATGAGAGAAGGAACATCCCTTAATATTGTCATGGTCTGCAATTTCTTTTATCTTCTTGTAGCTAAAGACATGGGGAAGGGTGAGGGACACGGATGCAGCAGAAAGTAACCTCCATCCACAAGTTTTTTCAGAATTGCACAAACATTGTGGGTGATTGTACTGCTCTGATCACTGCTGTTAAATCTGAGAGCACTTTGGAATGTTTAGGAGATTCTCAGCCAGGAATGAAAATTGTTAACCACCCCATATTTAAAAACCAGGAGCTCTGCCACTGTTCCCTGTTTGCATTGGCCTGATTGGACATAGACAGGCCAAAGCTGTTTTGGAGACAGGAAGGTACAGAGCAGTAGATTAAAGGCCTAGATAAAGATATCTTTACTAGCAACTGAATGACCCATTTTCTATTCACCTTATGATTCTCTCCTTTCTATATGTGACTCGGGCTTTAGGACACTGGAGTTTTGTTTTTTCTGCTCAGTATTGTAGGGTAACAGTGACTAAAACTATTGCTGTACTGTCCTTTCCACTCACAGATTGGATAAATGTGCCTTACTGTAATGGAAAAGGCAGTACCTTTTTGGTGGCCTGTACATATTTCCCCTAAAGGTAAGATCTAAAGGAGCTCTTTCTAAGATTGGTGTGCAGTACATTGGCTGGAAAACAGGAGTTCCTGTACTGGAAATGCAAGTATTCTTTAAATCATCAAGAATAAAATAGTAAAAAGATTTATATTTCTTTTTATTATCATTATTATTTATATATTAATGGGTACATTTTAGGTATAAAATACATTTACATTTATCATTGGGTGTTTGTACCTGAACATGATGTATCTTAGTTCTTATTTTTTTCCCCATTACCTATGCGCTCCTCACCCCCACCACCCTTCCCTATTTACATAGACTTTGTTTCCATTTTTTTTCTTTCTCATAACTTTTCCTTTCCCTTCTTCCCTTTCCCCCTCCCCTCCTGCCACCCCTACACCTTTGGACCTTTTCCTATTTCAAATTATCAATTATTCATTTTAATCATTTTCATCCTTATTTATACTTTCAGTTTCTCACACTAGAGATACTATTCGGTATTTACACATGTGTGTCCTATTTAGTTCACTTAAGAGTATGGCCTCAATATGTATCCATTTAGCTATAAATAACTCTAGTTTCTCATAAGATTTATATTTCTTTATGAGTACCACTCCTATTTTTAAGATGTCATTAATACAATGTTCTTAAAGCCAATCCCTAAGAATATGACAGAGGTTTCAAGACCATGCTGGTCTCAACACAGCATAGGTGGTTTTAAAATTAGCATTTCATTATCATGCATTGGTTTCTTCTCTGCTTACATCTGTTTCTCTTACATTTCAAGTCATCCCCTGTGGCCTAATAGAAAGAGAAATAGAATAGAAGTCAGGAGAACCCATTTTTTCATATTTAAATCACTTAATTTCTCTAAGGCTGGATTCCTTGTCTCTAAAATGAGGTTCTTAAGCTCGGTATTCTCTAATGTCCCTGTCACCTCTAATTTTCTATGATTTCATGATTTTGGGGAGAAAAGAATAGTATGAAGGAGCAAAGATATGAAAGAGTTAAGTTGGGAGGGTAGTGAGCCACTTGAAACCTGTGCCAATTAGAAACCAAGCTTAAAGAACATGATGATAATCCAATGTCATCCAACTCATACTTGTAGAATTCTGATGTCACTGGTTTGTGTTCACTTGGGTACTAGGCAGAATGGTAGACTAGTTCTTTCTGCCTTTAAATTTCCATTGCTATTGCCCTTTTAAAGAAAATATGATCTAAACTATGTAAATAGATACAATACATAGAATTTCTTGAGTGAAGAACTCAAGAAAACAAATAGGATCCAAAATGGTGCAAGCTGGATCTCATGGGGCAATATAAAGAGTATCTCACTCCCTCATTACACATAAAGGAGTGTTTGGGCATGGCATGGCATAACACAGGGTTTAATCTTCAGGAGATGGACACATGTGCTTCTGCTACTTTACCTCCTATATAGGTAAAGTAGGCAAGTAAAGCATAGTGCAAGCACAGGTAAAAGTATAGGTAGAAGTAAATAGTGTAAGTAAAATCTAGGCAAGTATGAGAGCAGCCATGCAAGGGATTGGGAGTTACAGAGAGGCTGAGCTTGGGTATTAACTTTTCAGGGGACTTGCATGCTCTTCCTGATATTACCTGGACACTTTGAAGCAAGCTGGGACCCTGAACTGATGGATAAGTTCAAGGGAAAGGGAGACACCAAAGTCACCTTGCAGGTTGCCAGTCAGCCCTAAGAGTGCTGTGGGGCATTGAGTGGCTTGTCCCCTTTCTGCAGATCTTCTGCAGTAGCTTCTTTGATGCCATGAGTGCATGTTGCTTTCTTTTTCTCAAAAATTTTTCATTGCCTATAATATGTAATCCCCAATGTATAGTATTGGTGTTTACATTAATGTATTTATATATCCAATATTTTTTCACAAGTGGTTCCACTTGACTGAATCTTGTCTTTCAAAATATATCTAAGGGTTATCTTACTGGTAAATGTGTGTGTGTATGTGTGTGTGCACTTACGTGCACATGTGTGTGTGCTCCTTGTCCCCGTAGTCACTACAGAATAGAACTATTGATACTCAGTGAATTCTTGCAAGTGTTGTCTAACAATGATTTCATGTAGGTATGAATGTCTGACAAAATGACTGAGAGACTGCCAAGAAAATATTCTGGAATTTGGAAATTTGGAACCCACTTATCACAGTAAATAAAGAATCCTTTTCTTAATTTTGCTGTCTTCTGATCACTATTGTCAAAGATGCAACTTCTTGTCTCCTTTTCCAAGGATTAAACAAAGAAACAGAATTATCTGCACTCTAGGCTCAGCCTAGAATATGAAGTTCCATGGTTGGAGTTATTTTATGATAGCTGGCCCAGCACCCTATCAAGACCTTTACCTACATCCTCATCCATATTTCGCCTTGCAATGACTCTGGAAATTACTACTCCCTTTTGTTTATCTATCAGTAAATGAGATCTGAGAACAACATTGACCTCTGGTCCATTTTTACCCTGTGTTTCCCAGAGTGAGCTCTATGGAACCCTTAAGATTTTTTGAAAATTATGTTTAAATAAGCTTGGGAAATGCTATGTCCTTCATCTATTCCTCATCAAAAACTGTTGCCTATGAAGGAAATGTACACATTTTGGCAAAATTGGCTTAGCTTTGTTTAATTTAGAGTTCCCAAAATTGATTTGAATGGGGAAACATTTTTTAAGAGGAACACATGTAAAAATCAGAGTTCTAACTAAAGATTGCAATTTCCCTAAGTATCTCTGTTCTGAAGAAGAGTTTAGAAGAAAAGTCAAGGAATAACTGGAGATATTTTTATTTCACATAATTTTAATGGAACTAGAAGGGCACAGGACACAATGGGCAAATATAATGGTGAAAATTCAATTGAATTTGTAGATGCTCCTAAAAAAGAAGTGCTTTCAAATGTCAATGCATAGTCATTACTCTAAAGCAGAACAAAATGTTTTTTAGAGTGTTTAAAAAATCAACAATTCACAAATCAAATAAGAAGCATTTGCAAAATAAGAGCATGTTCAACCTGTTCTAGGAACACTGTGTGCTGTCTGTCCCCATTTGTACTTCAAAACCTTGCCTCCACCCTTCTGTGCCCTGCTCTCAGTTTCAATAGTCTGACCTGTGTACCAATAGTCTTCCTGATGCTCTGGCTTCTGGGTGGGCTTGTCCGATGGGAAGAAACAGCAAGAGATCAGAATGGTGACCTCAGCTACTCCCCCAACTCTCCACTGCAGGTTTATTAAGGTTGGTTGTTTCCCCTCTACCGAAGATCACAGTACTCCTCCACAGACCTCTTTTCACATAGATGTCTGAGTCCAAGTCCTGGTCAGCATACCTTCCCCTTAATGCCCCCATTAGGTCTCTGGGTGATTATAATGCCCTACTGTAACCTGCTCCTGGTAATGTACTAACCCATAAATGAGATCACTAAACCCTGATCTCATTTTGATAAATCTTCTTTATTAAAATCTCTTTAATTATCTCAATTTGAATATTTCATCAATTTCCTGCCATAATTCTAATCAATATATTCTGGAAAATTTAGAAAAAATGTAAAACATATTGTCTCTATCTTCAGGGAGCTTTACAACATTGCTGAAGGTAATATCATAAAGTTATCACAGAGGAATACATAGTAGCACACACAACATCCACTGCAGCATAATTTAATAAATTCTGACATATGTATACACCCATGACACCAATCAATATCAAGATAATGAATTTATCTATCGACCCTAATGGTTTTCTTATGCCCATTTACAATCTGTCTTACATGCCAACTGCTCCCCCTGCAGAAACCTAGCCCCTATCATTAATCTGCATTTTAAACTATAGATTGTTTTGCATTTTAAAAAATTTTATATGCATGTCATGATCAAAATATATGGTGAATGTTAAAATTTTTAAAAAAATTATCACAGTAAAAGATATTGCCATTAATGCCTCTCAAAATACTACCCTTTACATGCAACACAGTCATCATTCTTTGCCACTTTCTGAAGCAGTTTTTTAAGTCCTCTTTTATTTAATTTTATTTTTTTAATATT
>NW_004624887.1:1806085-1822234 GCF_000247695.1 Heterocephalus glaber
ATGTTCGCCTTTCCTATCTTTTTAGCCATTCTATCCTCAAAAGGATCCCTATTGTTAAACACCTTCATTGCCACACTCATCAACTTTTTCCTATTCTCTCCCTCAAATCCTTCTATCCACTGCAGTTTCTTTCTAATATCTGGGGCTGACTGAGAGACAAAAGACAAATTAATTGCCTGTCAATTTGTAGGGGCATCTGGGTCAATTGGAGTAAATAAGGAAAGCCCCAAATCAGATGGGTTTGCTGCTGAATTTTAATTGACCTTTGGAGAAGAACCAGTACCAATTATCCTCAAACTTTTCTATGTAACAGAAAAGGAAGGAATGTTTCTCAGCTCATTCTATGAAGCCAGCATTACTCTGATAGGAAAACTGGATAAAGAGTAAAGAAAGATGCAGGCCAGTATCCTTGATGAAAATAGATGCAAAAATTCTGAATAAGATACTTGCAAATAGAATCCAACAACCCATTAAAAAACATCATATACCTCTCAAGCACAAGGACCCGAGTTTGATACCCGGTACCCCCCAAAAACCCCATCATATATACCATGCTCATGCCAATTTCATCTAAGGGATTGTTTCATCTAAGGATTGTTCAATATATAAAAAGCAATTAATATAGTATACATAATGAATAGAATCAAGTATAAAAATCACTTAATCATCTTAATTGATGCAGAAAATCCTCTGACAAAATCTAACATCTCCTCATGATAAAAACCTTGAAGAAAGATCTTAGTTCACACTGATAAAAGCCATAAATGTCAAATCCACAGCCAATATCAAACTGATGAGGATAGGTTTATCCATTTCTTTAACTTTTCAAAAAACCAACTCATTTATTCATTGATCCTTTGTGTTATCTTTATACTTTCTTTACTTCTACCAATTTTATATTTGTGTTGCACTTGTTTTTTTTAGGATGTTTAGATGCATCATTCAATTTTTTAAATTTTGAATGTCTTTTCTTTTAATTTATGCACTCATTGCTAAAAACTTCCCTCTTAGACCTGTTTTCATTATGTCTCATGGATTTTGATATACTGTGATTCCATTGTCATTTGATTATAGAAATTTTTTATTTCCTGATCTCTTCTGTGAGCCATTGATTATTCAAAAGTGTATTATTTAATCTCCATACATTTGTGTAGTTGGAACTCTGCTTTTTCTGAAAATAAGATAACTATTCCTACCTACTTTCAAGCTCCAGATGCATGGAGTATCTTTTTTTCCATCCTTTCACTTTAAGTCTTTGTACTTCCTTTTGGATGAGGTGTGTCTCTTTTGAAAAACATATGGCTGAGTTCTAATTTTTGATCCAATATGCCAGCTGTGTCTTTTGATTGGGGAACTGAGACCATTGACCTGAGAGTTATTATAGTGAGGTATTTACTAAACCCTGTAACTGCATTATATTTTCACTGCTGATTTCTTTTTCTTTTTTTGTTTAACAACTTTCCCATTAGATATATATTTTCCTTTGGGGCCTTTCATGCTGGTGGTCTCCATATCTCTATATAGCATTCCATTAATTATTTTCTGCAATGTTGGTTTAGTGGTCATGTATTTCTTTGTCATGGAAAGTCTTTACTTCTCTATCAAATTTGAAGGCTAATTTTGCAGGATATAGATGTCTGTGTTGACAATTGTGTTCTTTTAGAGCTTGAAAAACTTTTCTCCAAGCTCTCCTGATCTTTAAATTTTGTGCTACAAAATCTGCTGTTACTCTAACAAGCTTACTTTTATAGGCTATTTTACTCTGGTGTTTTACTCTGAAGGCTTTTAGTGTTCTCTCTTTTTGTCAAAGTTTTAGAATTTTAATTATGATGTGTTGTAGAGCAATTCTTTTCTGGGTGAGGCTATTTGGTATTCCATATGCCTCTTGTGCTTGAATATTGAATTCTATATGTCTCTTGTGCATAAGTATTGAATAGTTTCCCTAGATTTGGAAACTATTTGGCTATGATTTCAGTGAATAAACTTTTTATACCTTTTGAAGTGTCTTCTGTTTTTATTTCTACAAATTTGAGGATTAAGTCATCCAGCAGCTGTTGAATCTAGCTTCCTTGATGTCTTATTTTTAGGGTACTATAGAGTACATGATAGACCATATCCATTTGTTTACAATTTCTGACACTCTTCAAAATTGTCAAAGCTGCTATGTGTGCTTACGTTGAATTTTTCAATGTATTTTTGCTTGCTTTCTTATCATAATTTCTTGTTCTTTACCAAAATTGTCATATCTTGCCTGTCCAGACCACTCAACTGACCAAAGGCCCACCCTGGACAGGGCCTACTCTAGAGCACATGGGCCACCCTGGACTGTGCAGGCTTCCTGATAGTGATCTATATTCACACGGCAGAGGAACCTGGGGTCAACAAGACCATTATTGTGAGCTCAAGAAGATAGTGCATTGGAGACCAGCACAGAAAGAGCCTCTTCAAGACTTGTTGTTGAAAACTGAAGCCAACTGGGAAAGTGAAGAGAGTCACTGTAATAAAGATGGACTACAGTGATTGGTGAATTTGTGGGATCAGTACCTCCTACTGGAACCCAGAGTTGATGCAGGGGAAGGGAAGCTTGAACTTGTAGTAGAATGGTGCAGAGTTCAAACCCACAGAAGGTTCAGGGAGCTCAATTTTGGCCTCACAGCCAGAAACTAGCCTGAATCTCAGTGGATTACGGCTGAGTCCCTGAGATTAATCAATTTGGATCTGTACGCTGCTGCCCATGTTGTCTACTGGTGACAGCAGAAACAAGCCTTGAAGGAGTCTTTTTTTTTCTCCTTTCTATTTCATCTCCATTTCTCTCCTTTCTTTTTCATGTTTTTGCCCTATTTTTTCCTTTTTTCTCAATTGTTCTTATTTTTATGGGAGAGTGAATACAGTTTCTAATTTTCCTGTTGCTGTTAGTTTAATATGTTCTTGTATTTTTCCTTCCTTCCTTAACTCTCATCTTCACCAGTTTCCCAAAGTTTGCATGATCTTCCTGTATGCTCTTACCCTATTTCTAACCTCTCCCTTTCCTTCTATCTCTTTTTCCATTCCCCTTGCAACTCCTTCTAAGTCTTCTTCCCCAATGGTAAATTTGCTACAATGAAGGGTTATTTACTTCAAACATATTTCTGATTTTTCCTTGATTTTGATATATAACCAAAACTCTAGTTCATGTTCATGTAGTTAAAGGTGACAGAGTAATAGTTACCCCAATTTCTCATTTTCTAGGCTGTGTTTGATTCTATTGTTGATGCTGATTGTATTATTTTGGCCAAAGTGACATGATTGTTCTAGTCAGTTGTCCTTCCTGGTATGCCAAAACTGAGATTACCTAAGGGTCATTACAGACTCAAAATCCAAAGCTATATCTGGCAGACACCTCTGAGAAGTAATCATTCCCTAAGCATTCTAAATACTAGCAATAAAGATACAATAAGTGACAGACAAGTATGAACCCAGGAATTAAACCAAAAACATCAACAACAACAACAACAAAATGAGAAGATATCTAAACAAGATGCAAACTCAGACTTCCAGCTCACCAAAGGCAAATGCAGGGGGCAAAGAGGTGGAACAATCCAAAAGTCAATCAACTGGACTCCTTGAACTGATAACAAGGGATGTAACAAAACAGATAAACAAAGCTCTAGAAAAAAATCAAAACAGAAATAATTTCTCAGATAACTACAGAGATGGTGATCAGAATGAAAGACATGATTAGTGACTCTAGAACAGAAACAGATAAAAAAAATAGAGGAGCTCAGGAACATTATGGAAACCATGAATGCCAAGCACAGGAAAAAAAAATGGAAACTATTAATGCCCATCATAGGAAAGAAATGGAATCCATGAAACAAATTCAAACAGATATCCAAGAGAGTAAAAATTCCATTGAAATTATATGCAGCAGAATGATCCAATGTGAGAACAGAACATCAGATATGGAAGACCAGATTGTGGTTAGTGACTGTGAAAAGAGAGATTTCTCAAAAATAGCAAGGGACCATGAGAAATCAATCCAGCAGCTAGTAGATGCTGCAAAGAAGAATAACATAAGACTGATCAGAGTTTGTGAAAAAGCAGGAGATAGCGCAAGTGACATAAAAAAACTGTTCACAGAAGTAATGGCAGAAAACTTCCCAAGCAGGGGAAAAGGCTTTGACATACAGATAAGTGAGGCATATAGGACTTCAAATTACTGTGATTAAAAAAAAATTATACCTAGGCATATAATACTCAACATTTCAGAAAGTCAACAAAAGGACAAAATATTAAAAATGGCTAGGGCTTGGGATTTAGCTCAGTGGTTCCACTGCCTGCCTTGCAAGCACAAGGTCCCAAGTTTGATCCCCAGTACAAAAAAAAGTTTAAAAATGGATAGAGAAGAGAAACAAATCACATACAAAGGAAAGCCTATCAGAATCACAGTGGACTTCTCAACACAAACCTTCAAGTCAAGGAGAGCTTGGAGTGAAGTATTTCAAGCCCTAACAGAAAACAACCTCCAACTCAGACTGATTTATCCTGCAAACCTATCTTTCAAAATCAATGGAGAAATAAAATACTTTCACAACAAAGAACACCCAAGGAGCTTCATGAATACAAAACCAGCACTCAAAAAAAATTCTAAACAATATCCTAGAAAAAGACAATGAGAGTCACAACTTCATGAAGCCCAACAGGATGAAACCATCAGGAAGATAAAAAATTAAATGGAAAGGTGTAAAAATAAAAAAATAAAAGCCAAAAACATGAAAATGTCATGACAAGAATAAGTCAGTACATATGTGTTATAACCATCAATGTTAATGGCTTCAAATCACCAATCAAAAGAAACAGAATGGCAGAATGGATTAAGAAGCAAGATCCAACAATATACTGTATACAAGAAACACACTTAATTCAAAAAGAAATTCATAGATTGAAAGTGAAAGGATGAAAAACAATACTCGATGCAACAGGAACCCAGAAAAAAGCAGGGGTAGCTATCCTATTTGCAGACAAAGTAGATTTCAAACCAAGACTAAGTAAAAGAGACAAAGAAGGTCATTACATCTTTGTAAAGGGAACAACTTAAGAGAAAGAAATGACCATCATAAATTTATATGCACCAAATACTAGTGCATCCAACTATATAAAACAAATATTGGTGGACATGAAAAATCAAAATAATCATATCTTGCATTATTGTGTTTAATGCAATCTGCTGTTTATTGACCCTTTATTAGTTAAATCCATTATATGTTTAATTAAATCCTCTTTGTGCTTGCTAAATATCTCATGAATTTGTTCATTTCTTTTTTTCATGTTTCTTCTTTTATCTCTTTAAACATTTTGACCATTTGTTTTTTTAGTTCTTTGACTGTTACTTCTTCTATTCCTGAACCTGTGAGATCATCTTGTGGGGAGTTAAGGGGTTTTGGCATCATGCTACCTTACTTCATATTTCTGTTGTTTTTGTGCTACAGTTTGAAGATCAGTTAGGGTAGAGAAACCCTATTACTTCTATGGAGATCTCTATCTCCCTTAGATGTGTCCTTTGGTTTTATTATGTTTTGGTGTTTATACTCTCTGCTAAAGATAATAGAGTTAGTCCCAGTTGTCGTGCAAGGACATTACAATTTTCAGTTATATCACTATTTATAAAACCAACCTAATATCAATCATATAATTTTAAACTTGTTTTGACTGTTCCATATGTTTTCCCCATTTCTATACTTAGGAAGACAACTGATTGGTGTTTGTGATAAGTAGGCTGGGATATAGAGGATGAGGAAGAAATGAGGAAGAAGAGAGAAAATAATTCAGAAAGAGAAAGAAAACAGAGATAACAAATGAGAGTAAAAGACCTTGGTGATGATATTTTAAAATCTTTTATGGAGGGGGGAGGGAGTGTAAGAGGGTATCTGTAGAGGAAGAGGCAGGGAGGTATCATTGAAGATTGGGAGGAAGATTCAGGAGGGCTGGAAATGATTAATAAACTGATAGAAAGCTTGTGTTTGAGTCCTCTGTGCACAATTTTTGATGAGATTACCTTAATATGATGATTAAAGATACCTTTAAGCTAATACACTAATTAATTCTCACTTGTTTCTCCAATACAGATAACACACACACACATATATACACATATATGTGTGTGTGTGTATCTGGTGACAGAAAACCAAGAAAAGTGAACCCCAATAGCATGGCAGAATCACGTTACACAGGATAGACTTGGAGTATATGGCCGCTTATCTCTTTTGTGCTCCTTCGGAGGACATTGCATTGCAGCCTGGAAGCATATTCACCTGTGCACACAAGGGCAAGTAACCAGGAAGCTGCTGCTTCCCTGATGATTCACTAGTTCATTTTCAGATTATGAGAGGACAAAAACAACCTCTGACTGTGTCGAGAACCATTAATATTGGACTCATGCACTCAGCTCATTGGTGAGAGAGAAGCATGAATTCTACATGCTCACATTGAGTGTGAGCAAGGCCAGAGTCTTACAGAGAGAAACACACCAGTGGAGCAGAGCAATAAATGCTATGTGCCTTAGCAGCTAATTGGAACCTCTAGAGACAGTGAGGAGAGGGTCTCCAATTGCAACAGCAAAGGTATTGAGTCCAACCAAAGCACTCTGCTTCCACTAGCATGAGAAAGGAGAGAGACATGCCAGTGGAGTGGAACAGAGAAGGCTGTGCAAGGGCTGAGAGGTGCCAACTGAATGCAGGGTGCAGAGCAGTCTTGGGCTGTCTTTGTCTCAAGACTCATAGTTTTCAAAGGCCACAGTAACTGGGTGAACAATGGCCACAGAGACATGCAGGGTAAGATTGTGTGGGGGAGACAAGGGAGATCCAGAGAGTTACTGGTTAAAGACTCAGGCCCCAGCCCACACAGCTGGAGGCCAAGATCAGCTTGCAAGTCTTGTGGAGCTGAGAGAGCAGAGTTGGTGCAGCACAGATTTCAGCTCTGACTTAGTACCACAGATCTATGGACACCAGAGGATAGCTGCAGGCTTGTGGTCAGAGAAATTTCATCTTCTTTGTACTATTTTGTTTTGTACATTGTCTTTTTTTCTCTATTCTTGAGTGTCTTTTTTATTTTTTTTCATGTGAGTAAGCATTGTCTCTAGTTTTTCTGATTCACTTTGGAATTCTTTTGCTGTCTCCTTCATTCTTTCTCTCCTATCTTCCTCTACAGTTTCCCAAAGCTTGGCTGATCTTCTATAGACCTTAAGCCTTGCTTCTAATATCTTTGTATTTATTTCCCTATTTTTCTCCTTATCTTTCTTCAATTCCAAGGTAAAATCACTCTGGTAAGGGGAAATTCAGTGCAGACAAGTTCATGGTTTGTGTTAGATTTTGTCATATAACTATAGATCTTGCTCCTATGGTTAATGGTACAAAATTTTAAATTACCACAATTTGTCAGTTTCTAGGCTATGCTTGATGCTATTGTTATTGCTAATTGTACTACTTTAGTGAGGATATGATACCTGTTGTGATTAATTACTCTTCCTTTTCTCACAGCACTGTGATTGTCTGGGGTCATGATCATTACCACAGTTCAGTACCAAATGACTGGGTGCTGGGCTAAATAGACAGTAATTTCTCATCCCTAGTAAATTGAGAAAGCAGGATCTTGAGTCAGACTCAAAGACAAAGAGCCAGCTATATCTAGAAGATATCTCAGAAGAGTAGTCATTAACTAGGGAGACGATGAAACTAGTGATAAATCTACCTACCATAAGCAATCTACAAGCATCAACACAGAAAAAAAATTTAAACAAAAAAAGAAAATGACAAAACACAAAAGCAAGATGCAACTCCAGACCTCCAGTCCACCCAGGGAAAGCCAAGGGAACAACAAGGTAGAAGAAATCAAAAGCCACCCATCTGAATTTTCTGAAATGGTAGTAGTAGAAGTAATAAAAGAGATGAATGAGGCTATAGAAAAATATGATCAGAAATAATTCCTCATATAAAAAAGAGATGATGATCATAATGAAGGACATGGCTAGTGAATCTAGAGTAGACACAGATAAAAGATAGAGGAGTTTAGGAAAATGATGTAAACCATGAAGGCCCAACATAGAAAAGAACAGTTATCCAAGAAACAGATTCAAACAGATATACAGGAGATTAAAAATTCTATTGAAAGTATATGTAGCAGAATGAACCAAGGTGAAGACAGAATGTCAGATCTAGAACACAGGATTGCAGTTAGTGAACATGAAAAGAAAGATTTCTTAAAAATAGCAAGGGACCATGAAAAATCAATCCAACAGCTGCAAAATGATGCAAAGATGAACAACGTAAGATTGATCAGAGTCAAAGAAAAAACAAGAGACAACACAAATGGCATAAAAAAAGTTCATACATGGCAGGATTCATTCTAAATGATTTTGGGAAAAAAATCACTTCACAATTAAATTATGATTAGAGCTGTGTGAGGCCTCAATAGTTCTGTGATGCTGTGATGCTCCAGAGCAAGATTACATCAGCTGAAGACATCCTGTTTCTTTGAGAAGAGACTAGAAAGGTTTCACATGGGGAAGGACAAATTCCTTACCAGCTTAACTCATCCCACCTATTGTTATAACAGTTTGCTCATCTCACCATCCTACTCAACTTAAACTAATCATTGACCTAAGATCCTCATCAGCATAAGATTCATATGATCATAGGATTACCACCATCCTCCTAGACATCTGATACTTTCCTCCATTATAAAACCCTTCTCAACCTAGGAATACCATCACTCTCTGAGACATCTGATACTTCTTCAGATTATAAAATCCTTGTCAATTTAGGATTATTGTTGCCCTCTAAGTCACCTGGTACTTCCCATAAACCCAATAAATAGTGGCAAGCTTGGGATGTCTTTGTCTTTGCTGCCCAGAGCACCACTGATCAGGCCCAAAGCTTAGCTTTTACTCTGTCTTGTTTCCTGTCTTTATTATTTAATTTTCTTTGTGTTGTAGTAGCTCATAGGAGACAAGAACTCACTTCAGGGGTTTTGATAACATCCCCTTCCCATTACCTACACAAGTAATGGCAGAAAATTCCCCAAGCATGAAAAAAGAATTTGACATACACATAAGTGAGGCATATAGAACTCCAATTAGCCTTGACCAAAAAAATATACACACCAAGACATATAATAGTCAAGATTCCAATTGACCTTGAGACAATCTTCTTAAATTAAATAAATCAGACACAAATGTTTAAACATTGCATTGTTTCTCTGGTGTGAGAAACCAAAAGTAGAAAGGACAAAAATGTATAATAAATATTGGGAAATGGGAAGAAAATGTTCAAATGGGAAAGTGAACAAGGGAGAAAAGAGAGAGAATGGAAGGAAGGGACAAGAAAAACAAGTGAAAATAGAAGAAAAAAATGGAAATAAAACTTATGTACATAGGGAGGGGAGGGGGTGGAATAGGAGGGTGGAATGGGATAAGAAAAAGTTTGTTACATAAAAAAGATTCCATAAATTCAGCATAAGAACAGAATATTAAAGCTACTAGACAAAAAAACCAAATCACTTATAAAGGAAAGCCCATCAAAATCACAACAGACTTCTCAACACAAACCCTTAAGTCAAGGAGAGCTTAGAATGAAGTATTTCAAGCCCTAAAAGAAAACAACCTCCAACCCAGATTGATGTATTCCACAAAACTATCTTTCAAAATCAATGCAGAAATAAGATATTTCTATGACAAAGGACACTGGAATAAATTCATGACCACAAATCAGTATTCCAAAATGTTCTGAAGGACATTCTAGAAAGAGATAAGGAAGACTACAATTCCATGAACACCAATAGAAAGAATCCACCAGGCAAGGCAAGCAATTAAACAGAGGGGAAAGAAAAAGAACCAACAATAGGAAAATAATGTGACCAGAGTAAGTCAATACATATTAGTTATATCCATCAATGTAAATAGTCTCAATTCACCAATCAAAAGCAACAGACTAGCAGAATGGACCAAGAAACAAGATCCAAAATTATCCTGCATACAAGAAACACATTTAACTCAAAGAGAAATTCATAGACTTAAAGTCAGGAGATAGAAAACAATACCTCATGCCACAGGAACCCAGAAAAAAAGGAGGAGTAGCTGTTCTATTTGCAGACAAAATTGATTTCAAGCCAAGACTGATCAAGAGAGAAAAGAGGGTCACTACGTACTTGTTAAGGGAACACTTCAAGAAGAAGTAAATATATATATATATAAATATGTATGCATCAAACACTGGAGCAAGCAAATATATAAAACATTAACAGTCACGAAAAATCAAATAAGCACTAACACAATTGTAGTGAGAGACCTCAATACCCCACTGTCACAAGTAGATGATCAACTAGGCAAAAAAACAACAAAAGGGCCAGGGATTTAGCTCAGTGGTTCTGCTGCCTGCCTTGCAAATGCAATCCCCAGTACCAAAACAAAACAACAATAACAACAACAACAAAGACATATCAGAATTAAACCAAACTTTTCAATAAAACAACTTATTAGAAGTCTATAGAGTGTCCACTCCCCCACATCAGAACACACATTCTTCTCAGCTGCTCATCAAAATAGGCCACATGCTAGCTCATAGAACATGCTTAAGTAAATACAAAGGAATTGAAATTACCCTATGCATATTATCAGACCATAGTGAAGAAGTTTAACTTCTTCCTTTCCTATCTTTATTCCTTTTATTTCTCTCTCTTGTCTAATTGCTGCACTGCAGCTAATGTTTCCAGAACTATATCGAACAGTAGTGGTGAGAGTGGACATCCTTGTCTTGTTCCTGATTTTAGCGTGAAGGTTTTCAGTTTTTAACCATTTAGTATGATGTTGGCTGTTGGATTTTCATAGCTTGAGACATTTGTAAGTAAATGGATGCACCTTGAGGCCATACTCTTAAGTGAAAGAAATTGGATACACATGTTTAAATATTGCATTATTTCTCTGTGTGAGAAACCAAAAGTGTAAATAAAGACCAAAATTTATAATAGATATTTAGAAATGGGAAGAAAATTTTCAAATGGAAAGGGGAACAAAGGAGGTGAGAAGGGAAAAACAAAGAAGGGGGAAAAAGTGAATAGAAGGACAAAGTGGAAGCAAAGCTTTTGGAAATAAGGAAGGGAAGAGGAATTGAAGAGAGGGCAGGGGATTGTGGAATAAAGAGAAGAATCAAGATAGATTATGTGTAGGTACAAATATCATATGATGAATGTCATCATTATGCATATCTAAAATGTACTAATAAAATTAATAATGATGAAAACACCAAGAAAAGAAAAAGTGAAAAAGTAAAATAATATAAAAAATTAAAAGCAGAAGAGAAAGACAAATAGAAATTTATTTATAAAAGAAATCAAAACAGGAAACAATAAAAAATTAAAAAGAGATATTCAGAAGTAGAGAGTTTACACTGGGCAGGAAGGATTCTGTTAGATTTTAGTTAGACTGTTGTGGACATGATTAGCTGGATATTTTGTATCTGTCCTATGTCCAGAAACTTTTAATTTGTTCAGAGTTTGTGTTTAGGGGGTGGTGGCAGGTTTGGATTGGTCAAGCACTTAGTCCACTAATCTGTGGGAGTCCTTCATTCCCAGCCTTCTTCTCTCCATGCAGATGTTTAAGGCTGCTCCCTCCACCGTGCTGTGATTGTGCACAGCATGCAAGCATTCTGTGGTCCCACCATACCTCTTTCTCTGTGTCTTCTCCAAGCTCTCTGACCATATTTCTCATAGAATTTCTATTCAGCCTGGGAGTTCAGTGCCACTTGGAACTCATTCAGAAAAGGCCCTTCATCATGGAACTCAGCAAAGTCTAGGAGGAGCCAATAAAAAATTGCTCACTTGAGCTTCTAGCTAATCAGTCTTTAATGGACAGTGAGATATATCCCACATGAGCACTGAGCTTTGTGGTATCTGGAAAACCAGAATGCAGTCAGGAGGGCACAGAGCCTTGCAGTGTTTGGTGTATGGGTGGGAATGTGTTCACTCTGCAACTGTTCTGGTGTCTCTTCTTGATCTCTTAGATTACAGCTGATTCATGCCCCTGCCTCTTTCCAGGTTCCTATCCAGGTCCAACCCCTGTTTCTTTCTGTCCCAAAGACTCATTGGTTCAAACTCAATCTCTGCCCAGTGATTAATTTTCTGGCACCCTTAGGTGCCCTAATCTGAGAGGTCTCTTTCCTGCACCTCTTTCAGTCACTGGGGCCCATATCCCAGGTGGAAAGGAGCTGGGACAGATGTTAACTAGGTGGTGAGCATTAACAGGTGTTAACTAGGTGGGAGAAGATTGTGTTGTCTGTGTGTGGCTGGTCAGTACTTGGGCTCGGGTCACTACTTAGGTAACCTGGACTCAGGTTTCCTGACCTGGGCTCCAGTCACCTATGCCTAGAGACAGCTCTCTGCTGCCCATCTGGGCAGGGCTCTCTAGCAGTTACCTTGGCATGGCTCTCCACTGCCTGGGCCTCGTTTACTGCTGTGGATTGCTTCCACTAGCTGCTGGGATTTTTTTACTTAGCCCCAGCTTCTTCATTCTAGGAATTAGATATAGTCCCATAATGCTGTAATTGCAGGAGGTGAGCTGTGGGGAGTGTTGAAGCTGAGAAAAGACCCTGCTTTTTTCTCTGGAAAACCCTTATACTGGCTATCATCTGGCAGGTTCTTCTTTTAATTTGCCTACCAGTGCCCTAGAATCTGTTTTTCATACCCATGACCCAACCTGGGATGATTGTCAACAACTTCTCCAAGCTCTTTTTACCTCTGAGGAAAGAGAAAGGATCCAAGAGCAAGCCAGAAAGGCAGTGTTAGGGGGAAGAGAAGGCCCCCTCGATGAACAACAGCGGGCCTGTATTGAGGCGCAACTTCCGTCCACCTATCCCTCGTGGCAAGCTAATTCCTCGGGCGGGAGAGAAGCTCTCCACAACTACTGTCAGCATCTCCTAGCCGACTTGAGGGGAGCCGCTCGAAAGCCTACCAATTTGAGCAAGGTAAGCAAGGTCCTTCAAGGACCTGAGGAATCCCCTTCTGCCTTTCTGGAGAGTCTGTTAGAAGCATACCGCACGTATACTCCAATTGACTCAGATGCCCCTGCAAATCAACAGGCAATTAATTTGGCTTTTGTCACTCAGTCGGCCCCAGATATTAGAAAGAAACTGCAGCAGATGGAAGGATTTGAGGGAGAGAATAGGGAAAAGTTGATGAGTGTGGCAATGAAGGTGTTTAACAATAGGGATCCTTTTGAGGATAGAATGGCTAAAAAGATAGGAAAGGCGAACATTGCAGCCTTGACAGATGGAGGTTTTATCCAAAAGGAATACAGAGACAATAAAAAAGAGGATAAAAGTAAAGTATGGCCCTTGTTAGAAAAGGATCAATGTGCATATTGCAAAGAAAAGGGCCATTACAAGAGGGATTGTGAAAAGTTGAAAAAAAAGAGAGAAAAAGAGACTAAGAAAAGAGGAGATGGAGTTCTCTTGGTAGATGAGGAAGATTGACGGGGCTGAGGCTCATGGCCGCTTGACCCTAATGAGCCTATGGTGACTTTGGAAATAGGGGGAACAGATGTCCAATTCCTTGTGGATACTGGTGCGGCCCATTCTGTCCTAAAGACCCCCCTTGGAACCCGTTCTTCCCTGAAGTCCTCCATTACCGGGGCCACAGGACAGTCAGCCTCTTACCCTTGGACCACTAAATGAACTGTAAATCTGGGAAACGGTACTGTTACTCATTCCTTCTTAGCCATCGCAGAGTGCCCATACCCGTTGTTGGGAAGAGATCTACTACAAAAATTGGGGGCTGCTATTTCCTTTGAGCCTGAAGGAGGGACTTTTGAACTCAAGCCATCCTCTGCCATTATGGTAACAGTTCCCCTTGAAGATTTAAGCTGCTAAAGGAGGGCACAGAACCTCCTGAACAAAAATGGGACTACCTTCAGAAAATGTTTCCCCTAGTATGGGCTGAAACCAATTCACCCGGATTGGCCAAACACCATGCCCCAGTGGTGGTTCAACTGTTGGCCTCTACCACCCCTGCCATGTGCAGCAGTACCCCCTTTGGCTGGAGGCCAAGGTAGCGATATCCAAACACATCCACAGACTCCAGGAAGCCAGCATCCTGATACCTTGCCAGTCAGCCTGGAATACACCCCTGCTTCCTGTGAGGAAGGCTGGCACCTCAGACTTCATACTGGTACAGGATTTATGGAAAGTAAACAGCCAGGTGGAGACCATTCACCCAACAGTACCAAACCCCTATACACTGTTGAGTCTCATCCCTCCCGGTCATGTGTGGTACTCAGTATTAGACCTTAAAGATGTGTTTTTCAGCCTGCCTCTAGCACCTGTGAGCCAGCCCCTGTTCGCCTATGAATGGACTGATCCAGATGCTGGAACAACCGGACAGCTGACATGGACCCGGCTGCCGCAGAGATTCAAAACTCCCCCACTCTGTTCGGGGAAGTTCTCAGCAAAGATCTGGAAGAGGTAAGAAAAGTGTTTCCCCAGGCGACTATTCTTCAGTATGTCGATGACCTCCTGGTGGGGACTTCAACCGATAAAGAATGCATTGCAGCCACCAAGGGCCTCCTGAAAGCCCTCGAGGAACTGGGATATCGGGTGTCCTGGAAGAAAGCTCAACTCTGAAGAACCAAGGTAACCTACTTGGGCTATATTCTTGAAAAGGGAAAGAGGAGGCTGGCAGAATCGAGGGTATCCGCAATTCTCCAGATTCCAAAGCCGGGCTCAGAGAAACAGGTGGGAGAGTTCCTAGGGGCGGTTGGCTATTGCAGGATTTGGATTCCTGGCTTTGCTGAGATTGCCAAACCCCGGCATGAGGCCACTGCAGGAGGAAATACACCCCTCAAATGGACTGAGGCTTGCCAGCAGGCATTTCAATTGCTTAAGACTGCACTTGCATCGGCACCAGCCCTGGCATTGCCAGACTTAAGCAAGCCCTTTACCTTGTATGTGACAGAGAAAAATGGGGTAACTAAAGGAGTGATTACTCAGCTTTTGGGCCATGGAAACGGCCTGTGGCATATCTCTCAAAGAAGCTCGACCCAGTGGCCCGAAGGTGGCCTACTTGTTTGAGGACAGTAGCAGCAGCAGCTCCTTTACCCTGAGAGGCTGACAAATTGACCTTTGGACAGGATTTAACTTTGATTACTTCCCATGCCATTGAGCCCTTAGGCTCTGGAATTGGGAAAAGGAAAAAGGATAAATATATTCACTGATAGCCGTTATGCTTTTGCCACCGCCCACGTACACGGGGAATTTTATCAAAATAGAGGACTGTTGACCTCTAAAGGAAAGGAAATTAAAAATAAGACTGAGATATTGGCACTGCTACAAGCCATCTGGTTGCCCCGAGAGGTTGCCATCATCCATTGCCATGGGCACCAAAAGGGGTCAAGCCCCGAGGTGATTGGTAATAATGCTGCTGATCAGGCAGCAAGACAAGCCACCCCCAAATCAGTGGGGAAACAAATGGTTCTGCTTCCCACACCGGTACTCCCAGAAAAACCTGAATATACAGACAAGGAGATAATGGAAATGAACAGGAGATGCTGGACTCAAGAAAGACATGGGTGGTGGATGACTAAGGAGGGAAAGGTGGTGCTCCCAGCCGCTGTAACAGACACGTTGCTGTGAGAACTACATGAGTCCACCCACCTCGGTGAGAAAAGGATGATGGCTGCCTTACAACCCCATTTCGTCAGCCAGGGATTAGCCCAAAAGGCCCAGGACATGGTGAGACGATGCCCCACCTGCCTCAAGGTAAATGCTAATTGGGTAACCGGGCCCCCTGGGGTCCGACACAGAGGACTAACTCCAGGAGAACATCGGGAATTGGACTTTACTGAAATGAAGCCTGGCATGTATGGGTACAAATACCTGCTAGTTTTCGTGGATATATTTTCAAGATGGGTAAAAGCATACCCCACTAAGAGGGAGACAGCTGAAATAACAGTTAAAAAGCTCCTGACAGAAATAGTTCCCCGGTTTTGGTTTGCTCTTAGCTCTGGGGTCCAACAATGGTCCAGCCTTTATGGCTAAGATATCTAAATTAATTAGTAATATCCTTGGAATAAAGTGGAACCTACACTGTGCCTATAGGCCTCAAAGTTCGGGACAGGTAGAAAGAACAAAT
>NW_004624887.1:1827507-1852500 GCF_000247695.1 Heterocephalus glaber
TTCATATGTATCTAGGAATCTGTCCATTTCTTCTGTGTTTTCCATCTTATTGGCATATAGGTTCTCAAAGTAGGTATTGATGATCCTCTGGATTTCTGCTGGGCCCTTTGTAATTTCATCCTTTTCATTCCTAATTGCATAGAGTTGGGCTTTTTCTTTCCTTTTTCTGATAGTGTCGGCCAAGGGTTTTTCAATTTTGTTTATTCTTTCACAGAACCAACTCTTGGCTTCATTGATTTTTTTGTATCATTCTGTTAGTCTCCATTGCATTGATTTCTGCTCTGATTTTTATAAGTTCCTCCCTTGTATGAGTTTGGGTTTGTCCTGGTCTTCTTTTTCTAGAAGATTGAGGTTCAGTTTCAGGTTGTTTAGTTGGGCTTACTCTGTTTTGCTCATGTGAGTATTCACTGCTATGAATTTCCCTTGTAAGACTGCTTTCATTGTTTCCCATAGATTCTGATATGTTATATTGACATTGTCATTTAATTTTAGGAACTGTCTGATTTCTTCTTTAATTTCCTCTGTGACCCATTGATTATTCAGAAGTATGTCGTTCAGTTTCCATGTGTTTATGAAATTCATGCAGTTTCTTTTGCTATTCATTTTCAATTTCATTGCACTATGGTCTGATAATATACAGGGGATAAGTTCAATTCCTTTGCACTTACTTAATCATGTTCTATGAGCGAGTATGTGGTCTATTTTGGAAAATGACCCATGTATAAGTGAAAAGAATGTGTATTCTGATTTCGTTGGTTGGAACACTGTGTAAACATCTGTTAAGTTAATTTGTTCAAGAGTTTGATTGAGGTCTAGTATTTCATGGCTTACTTTTTGTTTAGTTGGTCTATCTGTGACAGTGTGGTATTGAGTTCCCCCACTATTATTGTATTAGTGCTTATATGATTTTTCATGTCTGTTTGCATTTGTTTTATATAGTTGAGCACACGAGTGTTTGGTGTATAAATATTAATGATTGTCATCGCTTCCTCTTGGATTGTTCTGTTTACAAGGATGTAATGTCCTTTTTTGTATCTCTTAATCAGTGTTGGTTTCAAATCTACTTGATTTGCAAAGTGGAAAGCTTCTGGTTCTTTTCAGGTTCCTGTCACATGGAGTATTTTTTTCCACTCTTTACCTTTCAATCTATGAGGGTTTTTTTGAATTAAGTGTGTTTCTTGTATGCAGCATATTGTTGGATCTTGTGTCTTGACCCATTCTGCCTGTCTGTTTCTTTTGTTTGGTGAATTGAACCCATTAACATTGATTTTTACAACTGACATGTATTGACTTATCCTTGTCATGAGTTTTTCTTTTTTATGGATGCTCCCCCTTTGTGTTTAATTTCTTGTCATGCCCAATGGATTCATTTGCTGGGATTCCTGGGGTTATAATTCTTGTTGTCTTTTGGAGTGCTGTTTTGGTATTCATGAAGTTTGTAAGATGCTCTTTGTCTTGAATGTATCTTATTTCTCCGTCAATTTTTGAAAGATAGTTTTGCAGGGTACATCAATCTGGGTTGGAGGCTGTTTTCCTTTAGGGATTGAAATACATCACTCCACACTCTTCTTTCCTTGTGGGTATGTGTTGAGAAGTCTGCTGTGATTCTGATTGGCTTTTCTTTGTATGTGATTTGTTTCTTTTCTCTCACTGCTTGTAGAATTTTGTTCTTCTGTTGGGCTTCTGGAAACTTAACCATAATATGCCTATGTGTAGTTTTTTTTATCAAGGCTAATTGGAGTTCTATATACCTCACTTTTGTGTATGTCAAGTTCCTTTCCTGTATTTGGGAAGTTTTCTGCCATTACTTCTGTGAACAGTTTTTTTTAATGTCATCTGCATTCTGTCCTGTTTTTTATTTACTCAGATCATTGTGATATTTTTCTTCTTTGCATTGTCTAGCAGCTGCCGGATTGATTTCTCATGGTTTCTTACAATTCTTAAGCAATTTTTCTTTTCCTGGTCACTAATTGCAATCTTAACGTCTGTATCTGAAATTCTATCCTCACACTGGCTCATTCTGCTGCATAAACTTTCAATGGAGTTTTTAATCTCCTGGAAATCTGTTTGTATCTGTTTTATGGATTGCATTTGTTTCCTGTGTTGGGATTACATCATGTTCCTGAGTGCCTCTATTTTTATTATCTGTTTCCACTCTAGATTTATTAATCATGTCTTGTACTGTGGGCACAATCTCTGCTGTTATCTGAGAAAGTATTTCTGATTTCATTTTTTCCAGGTCCTCTTTTGTTGACAGTTCAGAGAGTCCAGGTGGTTGAGTATCAGATTGTTCCATTTCACTGCCCTTTGAGGTTCCCTTAGGTGATCTGGAAGTCTTGTTTTGAGACTTATATATGTACCTTCTCATTTCAAGAGATGCAGCCTGTTGTGCCTTTGTTGAGGTGACTTTTTGCTCCCCCAGTTGTCTTTAATTCTCAGCAGAGCCACTGAGCAGCCTTTACTCTGTTGCTCACCAGTACACCAATTCCTGGGTTCAGAGTGGTGGCCTTCTGGATCCCTAAGCTGACCTGTTGTCTAGGCTGGCTTCTGGCTGGGGCCTGTGCACGCTTGTGATGGTATCTAGGTGTGCCTCTCTCTGGGGCCCCTATGTAGCTGTCTTCTGATTGGGCCTCTGGCTGGGGGCTGTGCATCCCAGTTCCTATTGTCTGAGCAGGCTTCTGGCTAGGATCTCAATGCACTTAACAGTGTTATCAGTGCAAGCCTCTGGCTGTTGCTGGTGGGCTCATGTAGCTCTTTTCTAGGTAGGTTTGTGGCTGTGGCTGATGGAATGGTGGGTCTGTGGCTGAAGCTTGTGTGCCTGTGTAGCTCCTTTCTGGCTAGGCCTTTGGCTTGGGTGGGTGTGCCCAAGCTTCTGGGGTCAGGGTGGAGCCCTGGCTGGAATCTGCCTGCACCTGTGCCAGTCTGGTCTGCACAGCTGCTCCCCAGGATCTGCGCACATTTACCAATGGAATGGCAGGCCTCTGGATCATCTTAAAGTTTGCATAATTGAATGTGCCTGGGATTGTTTCCACATCCTCTACTTTCTGCCACTGATCCACATATTTTTTTTAAATCAATGTATCTTCATAATCTATCTTGAAGTCCAGGATTGTGATGCCTTCTGCTTTGCTTTTGTTACCCAGGATTGGTTTTGCTATTCTGGGTAACTTCTCATTCCATATGAATTATAGGATTGTTTTCTCTAGTTCTATGAAGAATTCTCTTGGTATTTTGATTGGGATTCTGTTAAACATATATATCAGCTTTGGAAGTATTGTTATTTTGGCAATGTACTGTAGCAATCTTTCACTTCCTTGGTTCATTTAATTCCTTAGTACCATTTAATTTAATTTTTCTTGATGCTGCTATGAATGGGTTTTTTTCTAATTTCTTTCTCAGTGAGTTCATTATTGGTGTACAAGAATGTTATTGATTCTTGTGTGTTAGTGTTGTAGACTACTACACTACTGAATTTGGCTATTATAGGAGTGGGGGGGCACTTTTTGGGCCTCCTATGTAAAAGATTATGTCCTCTGTGAATAATGATAGTTTAACTTCTTCCTTTTCTGTACATATCCTTTTCATCCTTTCTCTTGGTTGATTACTCTGGCTAATGTTTCAATAAATACATTGAACAGGAGTGGTGATAATCAACATCCTTGACTTGTTCCTGATTTTAGATGGAAAGCTTTCAGCTTTTCTCCACTTAATATCATGGTGGCCATTGATTTGTCATAAATGGCTTTTATCAGCTTTAGATAATGTCTTTCTGTACCTATTTTCTTTATGTGTTTTTTTTTAAATCATGAATGGATTTTGGAGTTTTTCAAATGGTTTTTCTGGTTCAATTGAGATAATCTTGCAATTTTTTTGTCCTTGCTTCAGTTAAGGTGATGCAATGTTTATTGACTTGCATATGTGGAACCATCCCTGCATCCCTGGGATGAAACCTACTGGGTCATGATGCATGATCTTTTTGATGATTTGTTGCATTCAGTTTGCCAGTGTTTTGAGGATTTTTGCATCTATGTTCATTAAAGAGATTGGCCTGTAGTTCCCTTTTTTGTCTGGATCTTTTTCTAGTTCTGGAATCTCAGTGATGCTAGCTGCCAGGAATGACTTTGGGAGTGCTCCTTCCCTTTAAGTTTTATTAAAGAATTTGAGGACTGTTTTTGTTAGGTCTTCCCTGAAGTTCTTGTAAAATTGAGCATTGAGTCCTGTGATTTTCTTAGTTGGTAAGCCATTTTACTATTTCAGTTTCACTTTCTGTTAATGAATTACTCAGGTTTTACATATTTTTGGTTAAGTTTTGGTAATTCATATGTATCCAGGAATCTATCTATTTCTTCTTAATTCCACAATTGGAGTACAGATTTTTACAGTAGTTAGTAAAAATCTTGTGGAGTTTTGGTGGTGTCTGTTGTGAGTTCACCTTTTTCATTTCTAATTGCATTGATTCAGGTCTTTACTTTTTTCCTTTTTGATAAGATTGTCTAAGGGTTTATTTATTTTCTCATCTTTAAAATTTTCTTCTTATATTAGCTTTGGATATTGGTTGTTCTTGTTTATATAGGACTTTGAGTTGCCTTATTAGATTATATATTTGAACTCATTCTGCTTTTCTGATGTGGGCATTCACAGCTATAAACTTTTCTCTTAGGACTACCTTTATTTTTTCTTAGGTTCTGGTATTTTATACCAGCATTATAATTTTATTCTAGGAAATGTTGAATTTCTTTCATAATTTTTTCTGTGACCCATTGATTATTCAAGAGTGTATTGTTTATTTTCCATGTGTCTGCATAATTTCTGGGATTTCTTTTGCCATTGTTTTCTCATTTCATTGTGCTATGATCTGATAATATGCATGAAATATTTGATTCTTTTGCTTTACTTAAGCACTCTTTGTGGGCTAGTATGTGGTCTATTTTGGAGAAAGTTTCATGTGCTTCTGAAAAGGATGTGATCTCTGGTGTTGTTGAGTGGAACACTGTAGATATCTATTAAGCCCATTGGTTTGAAGATTTGACTCAACTCTGATTTTTTTGCTGGTCATTTGTCTGGTTGGTTTATTTGTGACAGTGGGGTATTGTGATCTGCCACAATAATTGTGTTGATGTTTATCTTATTTTTTATGTCCAGTAGTGTTTGTTTTATGAAATTGGCTGCACCAGTGCATATATGTTTATAATTGTTATCTCTTTCTGTTTGTTTCCTTAAACTATATGTAATGACCTTTTTTGCCCCTTTGATCAGTTCTGACTTAAAATGTACTTTTGTTGAAAATAGGACAGGTACTTCTGCTTGTTTTCAGGCTGCTTTTGCATTCAATGTCATTTGCCACCCTTTTATTTTCAGTCTATGAATTTTTTTGGAGTGAATATTTTTCTTGTAAACAGAATATTATTGGGTTTTGTTTCTTTTTTAAAAAATTTTATTTCATGAAAAAATAAAATAAAATTTTATAACAAAATAATAAGAGAATAACAATAAATACACTGTGTATCATTATCATCAAAGTAGTTACTCAGAGTACAAGACATAGACAAAAAATGTTCTCTCTTACAAAGAAGAAACAAAGATGTAATAACACAAAACTTTCTTTTCAATGAACTAAGAAATAACTAGTAGAATGAATGAAACAAATTAACATATATATTAAAATATTTTTGAAACAATGCAATAGGTAATTTGGGGAGTTATTTTAAGTTCTTCCAGGTTTTGTTTCTTGATTCATTCTGCCAATCTGTGTCTTTTGACTCAGGAATTGAGCCCATTCACCTTGAGAGTTATTACTAAATTATATTGACATATTACTTTAATTATATTATTTTTCTATTGCTGATTCCCTTTTCTCCCCATCTGCTTAACTGCTCTCCTGCCTGGTGTTCATTCTGGTAGAGTTTTTGGCATTGTTGACTTCATTATTTGCAGGATATACTCAAGAATTTCTTGGAAGACTGGTTTGATGGTCATGAATTTTTTAAGGTGCTCTTTGTCATGGAAAGACTTTATTTTCTCCAACAATGTTAAGATAATTTTGCAGGATATACCATTCTATTTGAAATTCTTTTCTTTTAGAGTTTATAGCACTTTAGTCCTAGCTCTTCTGGCCTTTAAAATTTGTATTGAGAAGTCTGTTGTAATTCTAATGGGTTTACCTTTATAAGTGTTTTATTGCTTTTCTCTAACAGCTTTTAAGATTTTTGTCATTGTATAGGACTCCTGGGATTTTGATTATGATTATGGAGAGTTTTTATGATTATGACTATGTTGGGTTCTATATGCCTCACTCATCTGTATGCTAAATTCTTTCCCCATATTTGGAAAGTTTTCTGCTATTATTTTTGTAAATAGGCTTTTCAAGTCATTTATGCTTATTTTTTCACCAATTCAAATTAATCTTAGATAGGTTTTCTTTGTCATCCAGCAAATTTTGGGTCCATTTTTCATGTTCTCTTGTTTTTATAGTATATCTGAGTAACTGGTTACCAACCTCAGTCTTATCTTGTACTTCTCAGACTTTGTCCTCACATTGGTCACTTCTGAAGCCGATATTTTCAATAAAATTTTTAATCTTCTGGATTTCTGTTAGACACCATTCTATGGACTCTAATTCTTTGTGAAAATAGTAATTCATGTTTTCTATCATTTATTCAGTAAATTCACTATTCATTTTGTGGTAAGTCCATTATCTGTTTTATTATGTATTCTTTGAGCTTGACACTTTATTGATATTTTTTTCTCCTCAGTTATCATTTTGAGTAATTCAGCTGTAACTTTTCATTTCCTTGCCCTCAATGCTCCCTGAATTAGCTTTAGAGGAATTGGGAGTTTTTCAAGGTATTGTTGGGAGTTTTTCAAGGCATTTGTTGCCCTTATGCTTTGTGTGTGTGTGTGTGTGTGTGTGTGTGTATGTGTGTATGTGTGTTGAAATTTGTGTGCGTTTATAATGGAAAAGCTTTGCTGCTAGTATGGGAATTATGGAGTTCCTTGTGACACCAAATGGGTCAGTGTCTGCTTGAGTTGACTTGGGCAGCAGAAGACTGCCAATTCTGAGGAGCTGGAATGTCTTGAAGAAAAGATGTTTTGCCAACTCAGTCAGAGATGGACCTCACGAGAAAACAAGGAAACTCCTGAGGGGATAATTAGATAAAAATTAATTATTCAGCCAAACTCTCACCATGCCTTGGTTGCCTGCCTTCTGTCTAAAACAAACATCTACCCTCAGTAAAACTCTATGCCCTTGTTGTTCCTCAATAACTCTGGGGGTTTGAGACAGTTTGGGGCTTCACTCCATTCTGGTGAAGACCCCTGATCCCCCAACAAAGATATTCTCTGTCTCTCATG
This sequence comes from Heterocephalus glaber, assembly GCF_000247695.1. Next base: position 1,834,858 of record NW_004624887.1, read on the forward strand.
TCTTCATTCATCTCTCTAATGGTTTGCTGGCTTGAACCTGACAGGGATCTCTTTAGTTACTGTCTGATTATCTGCAATGCACTCTAGGTGTGGATAAATATAGTCCTCTGCATTTGTTCCAAGTTCTAAGATCCAACCACCTCTATTAATTTGTTCAGGGAGGAGCCAGTGAATAAGGCCTAGTGCCCAGTTCTCTAGGAGTGAAATGTTGTATTGTATCCAGTCCCCTGTGGTTGTGATTAGGAGACCAGTGCTTAAGCCAATTCCTCTCCTCAACTTGTTCTCTTGCTTACCTGTGAGTGAAGGGGCTTGAGGGTCCAGTTAGACCACCAAGCCTGCATCTCTTTTCCTGACAGAGCTTTATTGGGTTTCACCTGCACACCTGTGGGTGTGACTAGCTGGAAGCTTTTATCTTTGTCTTATAGCAGACACTTTCAATTGCATTGGATGTGGGAACAATGCAACTGGTCAAGAACTTGGTCTTCTTCTGATCTCTGGGTGTCATTCTCTATCTCCATCCCCCTCTCTCCACAATAATCCTTAAAGCTCTTTCCATGCCTCTCTGAGTAAGCACACTTTGCAATAACTTCTGTCCCCACTGCTCCTCTCAGACTTTCCACCTGTGCCAAACTCTGTCCACACCCCCTCAAAGTCTCTATTCATTCTGAAGATTCAGTGGCTTTTAAGATTTTGCAGAGCAGGCCTCTTGTGCCTGAAATTCAGTAGCATTGGAGAACTCATGAGAGGAAAATCATAGGTGGCATGAGTGCCGAGCTCAGCCGCTTTTAGTGGGTGTTGGGATGAACTCTGCATGGGTGCTGAGCTCTCTGTAGCATTTGGAGAGTGAGCAATGGGTGGGATACCACACAGGCACAGAGCTTGGCAGTGCTTGGGGAAGGTGGGAGAGTGCCAACTCTGACATATATTCAGTGTCTTTCTTTACCACTGAATTACAGTAGTCACAGCCACTGAATGCCCCTGTGACTTGCTGCTCCACAGATTACCAATGCCTGTTTCTGGATCCCTACCCAGGACTGTTCCCTTGTTTTGGTCTGTCCCTAAGGCTCACTGATTCCTAAGTCAGTCACTGTCCTCTGAATGATTCTCTGCCCACCCCTTCCTTAATCCTCTAATCTTAGGAGGTCCTCTCCTGTGAATATCTCACTCACTGGGCTCCATCCCTTCATGGGAAGAGAGGACAAGTGAGCACTAGGTGGTAACTACTAGTTTGGGTGCAGAACTCAGCAGCCCAGCCACCACTGCTGTACTTGACTTTTTCCTTCAGTGGATTAGTTCCTTTTCCAAGATGACATGGTCACCAGATCTGAGCTTCACGTAGTACCAAGTTTGGGGGGAGGCCCTACTTCTTTCTTTAAACACAACTGATCCTGGAATTCATCTGATGCACTTCTTCCAGTTGCTTTCCCATGTTTGAGTTTTCTGTCTCTCCCTCCCCTCATTTCCAAGTACCTGTGGATCCTGATGAGTGGGCTCCAAGCATCTTGTGAGCACTGCTTCCTCTAATCCACCATAATGTCTACCAAAGTCATCTGATTTTTTGAGAAAAGACAACCTCTTTAAGAAGTGGTTCTGGCAAATCCTCAGTAGCATGGGAACTAGCACAAAGAATCAACAATTGGAATCTCATCTTATTAAAAAGCTTCTGCACTGCAAGAGAAACCACCAACAGAGCTAAGAGACAACCTACAATGTGGAAAAAAAATTTCCATAGCTGTACCTCAGCCAAAGGACTACTATCTAGAATATATAAAGAAGTTTAAAAAATCAGACCTCCCAAATTTAAAGACCCAATTCAAAAATGGGCCTCTGAAATGAACAGACATTTCTCAGATGAAGAAGTAGAAGCAGCAAATAAACATATGAAAAAATGTTCAACATCGCTGGTCATTTGAGAGATGCAGATGAAAACAACACTGAGATTCCACCTCACTCCAGAAAGAATGGCTGCTATCAAGAAATCAAAAAATAACAAATGCTGGCAGGGGTGTGGGGAAGAAAGGAACCCTTCTCCATTGTTGATGGGAGTGTAGACTGGTGCAACCACTGTTGAAATCAGTATGGAGAAACCTCAAAGAACTAGGACTAGAGGTCCATTTGATCCAGCAATTCCTCTGCTGGGTATCTTCCCAAAATAATTAAAAGAATCATACCACAGTGATACATGCACACCCATGTTTATAGCGGCACAGTTTGTAATAGCTAAAGCTTGGAAACAGCCCAGTTGCACATCAACTGGAGACTGGATAAAGAAAATGTGTTTTTTTTTTTTATAAAATGGAGTACTGCTCAGCTATAAAGAACAACAAACTAGAGACATTTATAGCTAAATGAATGCACATTGAGGCCGTACTCTTAAGTGAAATAAATAGGGCAAATGTGTAAATACAGAGTAGTTTCTCTGGTATGAGAAACTGAAAGTGTAAATAAGGATTAAAATGAATAATTGACAATGTGAAATAGGAAGGGAAGGTCCACAGGGGCATGGGAAGTGGAGGGGAAGGGGAAAGGAAAGAAGGGAAAGGAAAAAATGGAAACAAAGTCTTTGTAAATAGGTAAGGGTGGAGGGATTGAAGGGAGGGCAGGGGAATGGGGAAAAAATAAGAACCAAGATACATCATGTAAAGGTACAAGTTCCCAGTGATAAATGTAAATGTACCATATACCTATATTGTACCAATAAAAGAATTTTTAAAAAGAAATGTTTCTGAGAAAACTGGATATCCCCTTGCAGAAGATTGAAACTAGATCCTAAACTTTCACCCTGTACTAAAATCAAATCAAAATGGATCAAAGACCTAGGTATGAAAAGAGAAACACTTGAAGCCACAGGCACAGGCAAAGACTTCCTGAATATGACCCTAATAGCACAGGAAATAATATCAAGAATCAACAAATGGGAATTCCATCAAATTCAAAATTTCTGCAGAGCAAAGTAAACAATCAAGAGCACAGAGACAACATACAGAATGGGAAGAAATTTTTGCTAGCTTCTCTTCTGATATAGGAATAAAATCTAGATTATACAAAAACTCAAAAAATTAACCCCCAAACACAAATGACCCAATAGACTCTTCTCAAAAGTACAAATGGCCAAAGGATGCTTTGTGTTATTGTTTGTTTCTTCATTGTAAGACTCTTTTTGGTCTATGTCTTGTCCTCTGAGTAGCTATTTTGAAGATAAAGATACACAGTGTATTAATTATTGTCATTCTCTTATTATTCTGTTATGAAGTTTTGTTTTATCTTTTCATAAAATAAGAAAATCTAAAGATAAAAAAAGAAAATCAGCCGCCTGCCTCATAAGCCCAAGGTCCAGAGTTCAATCCCTGGTACCAAAAAAAAAAAAAAGAGAGAGAGAAAAGAAAATAACTGTTCAACATCTTTAGTCAATAAGGAAAAAAATATAAAAAAGGAAAATGTTGAACACTTTTAGCATTTAAGCAAATGTAAAATCAAAATTACTTTGAGATTTCATCTTACTCTCACCAGAATGGGTACCATCAAGAATACAAATGATCAATGAATGTTGATGATGATGTAGTGAAAAATGAATCCTTTAGTGAAAGGAATGTAAACTAGTAAAACCACTATGAAATCAATATGAAGATTCCTCAAAAGACTACGTATAGAATTACCTAATCCAACTATACCACTCGTGTATATTTCAGGAAGAATTAAAGATGACATACTACAGTGATATATTCATATCCATGTTAATAGTGGAACAATTCACAATAAGAAAGTTCTGGAAATAGCCTAGACACCCAGCAACAGATGAATCATAATGAAAGTGTGGTATACACACACAACAATATTATCCAGCCGTAAAGAAAAATTAAAACATGTCATTTGCAAGAAAATAGGTGGAACTTGAGATCATCCTGCTAAGTAAAATAAACCAGATTCAGAAAGATAAATATCACATATTTCCTCTAATATAATAAACCTGAAAATAAATAAATGAATAAAATAAAAGAGAGATGATAGGAAGCTAGAGGATAGAGCCTAGGAGATGGGTCAGGTAATAAGGGAGACAGGGGAGGAAAAGGAGAGGGTGGCAAAGGTATTGAACATGACCAAGTTATGTTTTATATATGTACTAATTCCCTAAAACAAACATTATTATTCTGTATTACAAACATGCACTAATAAAAATACAAAGTTTTAGTCCACTAAGTCTTTTTATAGCTGAATACTGTTCCATGGATTGAATATAACACACTTGGCTTATTTTTATCAGTGTGTGTTTGTTATATATAATAATTACATTCAGTTTGGGGGAATAGTACATATGTGTAATCTTTGAGTCTGTTTCCCCCCCCTACATTTTTCTTTCTTTTCTCAGATGCTTTTTTCCATATCCAAAAAGTCTTACTGTTCTATTTTCTACCATCTGTCCTTTATTTTGCTCCTTAAATTATTTACATTTTGGGTTCCTCATATAAGAGGTACAATGTGATATTTAACATTTTGTCTAATTTATTTTACTTAACATTATAGTCTCAAGATCATCAATTTTCCTGCAAACAACTCAAATTTGTCCTTGTTTTGGGCTGTGTAATACTCGGTTGTGTATACACACCACATTGTCTTTATCTCTTTATCTGTTGATGGACATCTAAGCTCTTTCCATAATTTAGCTATTGAGAATTGTGCTGCTACCAACATGGGTATGCATTTATCACTGTAATATGAAGACTTTAACTTTCAGGAAGATACCCAGGAGAGGTATAGCTGGGTCAAATGGAATTTTTAGTTTTAGTTTTTTAAGGAATCTCCATACTGATTTCCACAGTGTTTTTACTAGTTTACATTCCGACCAACAATGTAGAAGGGATCCTTTTTCCCCATATCCTTGCAGCATTTGTTGTTTTTTGAGTTTTTGTTGATAGCCATTCCTACTGGAGTAAGATTGAATCTCAGTGTTTTTTTTTAATTTGCATTTCCCTAATGGCCAAAGATGCTGGGCATTTTTTCATGCCCCCATTAGTCATTTTCACTTATTTTGTAAAGTATCCAGTCATTTCAATTGCCAGTTTTGAAAATTGAGTCTTTCATTTATGGGGATTTTAACTTTTTTGAGTTCTCTATATAGTCTAGTTATCAGTCCTCTATCAAGAGTACCTGGCAAAAATATTTTCCCATTCTATAGGGTGTCTCTTCATTCTCATTGTTTCTTTTGCTGTCCAGAAGCTTTTTAATTTGACATAATCATGTTTGTTGATTGTTGGTGTTATTTCTTGTGCAATTAAGGCTCTGTTCAGAAAGTCCTCACCTATGCCTATGTGTTCAAGTGTTTTGCGTATTTTATCTTTCAGTAGATTCAGTATTTCTGTTTTTTTACTGAGGCACATTTTGCTTATCAATCAGGTATTGGTTATATATGTGGTTTATTTCCCCTTTGGGACAGTATTAATAGTGCTGCTATGAGCATTCATGTACAAGTTTTTGTGTAAGAATATGTTTTTATTTCTCTAGGGTATATACCTAGGAGTAGAATTCTGAATCATATGGTAACACTATGGAATCATATGGTTTAAGATTTTGAGGAAATATAGAACTTTCTTCAAATTTGTCACACCATTTTAAAATGCCATCAGCAATGAAGGAGGATTTGTTTCTCTACATGCTTGCCAACACTTTTATGGTCTTTTTGAGTGTCATCATCTTAGTAGGTATGAAGTAATATTTCATTGTAGCTTTAATTTGCATTTCCCTAATAACTAATCACATTAAGCATCTTTTTGTCTCTATTGGCTATATGTATTTTGGTGAAATGTCTATTCAAATACTTATTTAAAATTGAATAGTCTTTTATTATTGAGTTGTAAGAGCTCTGTATCCTTGCACTTGCGCAGCAGGTGTCAAAACCACTGAGCTAAATCCCCGGCCCTTGAAGCACAAAATTTTTTAATTTTTATGAAGTCCAACTTACCTGTTTTTTCCCTCTTTGGCTATTTGTGTTTGTGATGTCATATCTAAGAATTATTTGCCAAATTCAAGGTCTAAGAGTTTTATGGTCTTAGGTCTTACATTCAGATCTATGATCACCTTGAGTTAAGGTTGGCATATAGTATGAGGAAGAGGTTTAAATATATTTTTTTGCATGTAGATATCCATTTGTCCTAGCATCAAGCATGCATTCCTGCAGTAAATCTCTTTGGTACATGTGTATAAACTATTTTTCTTCATGGTTCTGAGTACTGAACCTTCACTCTGAGCTATGTCTCCAGCCCATATTTTTTATTTGAGTCAGGGTCTCGGTAAGTCACTAAGTTGCCCAGGCGGGACTCAAACTTTCCATTCTCCTGCCTCAGTCTCCCAGTTGTTTGGGATTATAGGTGTGTGCAACCATACCCAGATTAATTGTTTTAATATATTACTGATTTCAGCCTGCAAGTAGTTTGTTGAGGATACATCCATAATCATAAGGGATATTGGCTGATAGTTTTCTGTTCTAATGATGTCTTTGATATATTTTGTTTTCAGAGTAAAACTGGCCTCAAAGAATTAGTTGGAAAATGTTCTCTTCTCTTATTTTTTTTTTTTTTGAAGAGTTTGTTTGTGATCTGTATTAGTTCTTTAAATGTTTGATAGTCTTCAACAGTGAAGCTGTCTGGGACTGGGTTTTCATCTGTGGAAAGTTCAGTTTATTTGCTCTTTTGTTCATTTGTTTGTCTTGATTTTATGAGACAAGGTCTCACGATACAATCCAGGTTTAATTTGAACTTGTTATATAGCCAGTTTGACTTCAAATTTGTGATCTTCCTGCCTCAGCTTCCTGAGTGCTGAGATTACAGGTGTGTGCCATAACAACTAGCTTGGGGGAAGTTTTTAAAATATCAATTTAATTTTTTCCTTTTTATAATTCTATTGAGATTTTACTTTTCTTTTTGAGTCAGTGTCAGTGATTATTGTGTCTTTCTTGGAATTTGGCCATTCCATTTATACTACAGTATTTAATTTGTGTTTACACACAGTTGTTCATTTTTAATTGTCTTTTTATATTAGGCAGGCAGTAATATTTCCTCTGTCTTCACTGCTTTTAGTAGCTTGAATCTTTTATACTTTTATTATTCTAGCTAGAGATTTATCAAATTTCTTGACTTTTTAAAAGATTAATGTTTGTTTTGTTGTTTTTCTGTTAATATTCTCTAATTCATTTCTGGTTTAATCATTATCATTTCCTTTATTGCACTTATTTGGGGTTTAGCTAGCATTTTTTCTAATTTAATGCAGTAGGTTACTGATGTCTTCTCCTTTTTGGGGGGGGAGGGTACTGGGGATCGGACTTGGGACCTTGCTCTTGCAAGGCAGGCAGCGGAACCACTGAGCAAAATCCCCAGCACTTGTCTTCTTTTTTTAATATACATGTTTACACTCATAAGTGTAATTAGCCTATGAAAATTATTGGCATATTGTGTTTTTGTCTTTCACTCATTTTACACTTCCCTTATGATTTCATCTTTTGTCCATTGATAGGTCATTTAGGATTGTGTTTATTAATTTCCATGTATTTGTGATTTTCTCAAACTTCTTCTGTTCTTCATTTCTAATTTTATCCCATTGTGATAGAAGAACACACTTGGAATCATGTTAATCCTTTTAGATTTATTGAGGCTTGTTTGATGACTTAGTGTCATCTTGGAGAATGTTTCACTGAATTTGAAAAGAATATGTATTCCTCTCTTTGGGGGCCTGAAAATTTGTGTCCCATTAAAATTCATATGTTGAAACTTAACATCAGGTGTGATAATATGAAGAGGTAGGGCTCTTGGGAGAAGATTAGGCCATGCAGGCTCTACTCTCATGATGATTAATGTCTTTATAAAGAAGCTTGAGTGAGTCTGTTTCCTATTTGAGGATGCAGCTTGAAGGCACTGTGAGGAACAGGCCCTCAACACACACTGAATCTGCTGGTGTCTTGATCTTGGACTTTCAAGCCTCCAGAATTATGAACAATAAATTTCTATTGTTTCTAAATTGTCTGGTTTGAGATATTTTGATATAGTAGCCTGAAGGAGCTAAGACAAACAAAATGTTCTATAAGTGTCTGTTAGGTCTCAACTGAATGGTTTATATCCTTGCTCAGGTCTTTTATTTCCTTGTTGATCTTCTATCTCATTATACCCATTATTGGGGTGGTATTGTGGTCTTCAATTACTACTTTTAAATTATCTATTTCTCTATTCACTTGGTAATCCTTGCTTTACATATTTTAGGCTTTGTTGTTAGTTGCATGATGTTTATAATTGTTATAGCTTCCTGATATTTTCACCATTTCATCTATATAAAATGTCCTTTATTTCTCTTGTACCATTTTGTCTTAAAGCCTTTTTTTTACATTGATGTGGCCACTTTTGCCTCTACTTTACTATTTGAATAGTGCATCTTTTTCTAAGTTTTTACTTTGCTCTAGTAGTGCTTTTTTAATCTAGCATGTACTTTGTAAATAGTACATACTTATATAATTGGATAATGATTCTTCACCATTCTGCCAATTTGTGCCTTTTGCGTAGAGTGTTTAATTCATATATATTTAATATAATTGCTGATAAGGTAGGAAATACTTGTTATTGCTTTTTAAAAGTAATAATAGAAGTAATGAAATATAATAATTGCTTTGCATATTGTATATAATAGTATTACAGTGGTACCTTGTTTCTCAGAATTGTAGAAAGAGTTAAGTTCATGAACAGAGAAAGATATAGATAGATAGATAGATAGATAGATAGATATAGATATAGATATATGTTTTGAACTCCAGAATTACTTTGTGGTTCTTTTACTACAATTTTTCTCCTTTTTTATATTCTATAATTCTATATATGGTGAAACATCATTCTCATAGTTTCCTATTGTTCTTCACGTATGGCTCTTTTTAAAGTTTTTGAATGTATTTATAACAACTGATTCAAAGTCTTCAAAGTATAGTAGGTCCAACATCTGGACCTCCTTGATGATAACTATTATTGACTATATCCCTGCATATGAGCCAAGCTTTCCTGTTTCTTTGTAGGTCTCAATTTTTGTTCCAAACTGAACATTTTAAATAAAATAACGTAGAAACCTGGGCAATCATATCCTGGTCTCACAGTTTGCTATTGGTTTTGCTATTTGTTTGTTTAATAAATTTCCTTGGTCAATTTTATAAAGCCTCTGTTCTTCATTATATACTGTGACTGAAGTCTCTGCTCCATTAGCTTAACAGTCAGCTAGTGTCTGGACAGAGATTTCTTTAAATATTTTGAACCAAAAAAATCTTCCATCCTTTGCCAAAGGGTTCTTCAATGCTACAGAAATTTAGAACTCTGCCTGAACCTTTGCTTACTGCTTGCAGAATTACCAAAGTCAGCCGGAAGCAAAGGATTAGGGTATCCCCAAGTATTTCCTGGGCATATAAACATCCCTGAATATACATGTGGACTTCTGGACCGCCAGAAACATGTCAGAGACTTTCAGGGGGACATCTCATTCTCCATATTTTCCTTTCAAGTGTTTGCCTACCTCCTTATTTTTTCCAATTGGTATCACTGGCTCTGGTGACTGTGCTGTTAAACAATTAATTGCCACTGAAGTTTTTGACAAACTCCCTGGAATAAGGCTTTCCCTATAAACACATTGCAATGTGTTTAAAAATATCTTTTGGCTAATTAAGTGTTCTCCCAAAATGTGTGCTATTGTTTTGTGTGCAGTCAAAAATATTATTTCATATGTTTTTATACACACATGCATCTGAAGGGTTGTCAAACTTGTCTGCACATTGGAATCACCTGTGTAGCTTTACTCTTATGTTCATCTTGTGACTTATATCAAAAAGTCAGACTCTGTGATGTGACCCAGGCATCCATTAATTTTAAATTATTCTAGATGACCCAACTTTGTGGCCAACTTTGAGAACCATTGTATTAGTCCATTTCTCATTTTTAAACCCAGCTCCAGGTTTTTAACATCTAGGCATGTATATACATGTGCATCTAGTCCAGAGATCAGCAAATATTTCTGTAAAATATTAGATATTAAATATTTTTGGCTTTGCGGGCTACATAGTCTCTGCTGCACCTCAGTTGTGCTGATGTAGTATGAAAACAGCCATAGACATTACATAGCCAGATGGATATGATCATGCTTCTATAAAATTTTATTTACAAATAAAACGAATAGAAACCAAAAACAAGAGACAGGCTGTATTTGGCCCATGGGCCAGAGTTTGACCTCTGATTTAGTCCTTTGCTTCCAATTACTGAGGAATCTGCATGAAGTACATTTACTATATTGCCTTATCTTCTATTCTTGTTAGAGGTTAGTTTGATTTTCTAACACAAATTATATTGTGATTAATATGTATTTGTTTATCTATCCATATGGCCCCCATACAACAAATGATTTTGGGAATTACTGGACCATAGAACATAGGTACTCTTGCCTTGATTGTGTACTTCTAAGTCTCTTCAGAATTGCTGCACCAATTTACACTAGTATACTCCCACTATCAGGACAAAAAGATTCCCGGATCTCCACATGCACACTGATACGTGGTATTATCTCGCTGCTGGAATGTTGTCAGTTTAATAGTTTGCTTTTCTGAATGTAATATTTTGTTCATTTGTGTAAGTACTAAGTCAATATCTATATTCCATATAACTTCATTTATGCTCTATGAGGTCAAGGACCTTTTCTGGTGCCTGGATCACATGAGATCATGTGGCTTACTGAAAGCTGTGACTCACTGCCACCACCCAGCACGAAGAAGAGGACCATGGCATTAATCACTAGCCTGGGGAAAGATAAAAATTCAAAGTATAGAGTTTATTGAATGTGTATCACTTTTCACACCACTGTAAAGTTGGAAAATTGTAATAAGAACCATTGTACTTAGGGGATTGTCTGTAGATGAGTACATGAGCACCTTTGTGTTAGCCACCCAAAAACATTCATTTCTTTCTTTGTAAGTTTAAACTGGTGATCTGAGATAAGAAAGGGAAACCTATTCAGAGTAGCAGGATTCCAGACTTCAAGAGAACTTAGACTTTGGAAGAGAGGGCAAAGCATTTATTTATTCACAAAATATTTTGAGTACTTATCATGTTAGGTTCCAGAAATTATGTGTAATGATGAGCAAGATTGTTATAGTTAACTATCAGAGAGTCCACAGTTTCACCAGAGTAGTATCAGATACTTTGAAGGTTTGTAGCATGTGTCCCCTAGCCCAATCTAGTGGGAGTGAGTGAAGACAAGTATGGTAAAGATACAAGATGACTCCCTTATGAATGCTTAGAGAATTTCCCTGGTAATGAGATGTTGAAGAAATGCAGGGATTCATAGGAGAGAGCAATAATATTCTAGCAGTGTTATATCAGTGAATTGGATATGTCTTCAAGCTGTTCTGCAAATAGTGGGACTATTTAAAGAAATTGTGCTTAAGATAATTATGCTTAATTCTCTCCTTCCTCAATTATCCTGTTTATGACTCCTAGAGAGGAATTGCTAGAGTGGTTCCCTTTTATTTTATTAGTTGTAAAATAAACATCTCCAAAATCCCAGAAATGCAAAGGCTACTGTGTTCCTTTGGCCAATGACTGATATGATTAGCAATGAATAAAAAGTCTTCAGTAAACAATAACTGATCTCACGCGATTTTGAAGGTTTAACTGTTTCAGGAAAAATTCTGGATTCCTGGGAAGAGTAGAGTTGAAACTTAATGCCTTGAATTTACCTAATGAGTATACCTTCTTTCACCCCCTATATACACCCCCTATGTACCCCCTATATACACTTAGTTTTACTAAGTATATTCAGAGATTTAAAAGTCCATTAAAATCTACAATAATTATTTCAACTATTCTTGTGTATTCTTCTTTCCCTTTCAATATCATTTATTTTCATGTCCCTCTCCATTTTCTCTTTTTCTTCTTCTAAAATATTAAGAAGTAAGGACTAGTAGACATTTATTTGTTTGCTTCATTTTATGGTTGAACAATATTTGGAGACTTCTGGTCCATGCCCCACATTGTTAGAAGCAAAACTGAGATCAAGAAGGTTAATCAACCTGTCATGGTCTCACTCTCTGGGTTCATTCTCATTCAAGGGGTGAGAAGTAGGGAGAGTGGATTACAGGGGGTGGTCGGGAAAAATATCAAAGAGCAGTTCTTAATGGAGATGGAAGAGTTGGGGAAACAGAAGCTGTAATAGAAGATTAAAAGCAACAACAAAGAGCTCACAGATGGCAATAGTATTCCATACACTCTCTTTTCTCTTCCTTATCTTTGAAGACTACCATAGAATAGTTCTGAAGTCCCTTTGCACTCAGCCAAGTCTGGTGGGCATGGCCAACCACAGAAAGCACTAAAGTACTGACTGGCTTGAGAGTTCTTCATTACTACTCTTTTCTTGCCCCATTCAATTATGTGTCATTCTCTATCCTTCTCTGTTGTATGGGAGAAGAATCTCAGGGAATGCATCAGCAGATTGCCTTACCATCAGGCTTTGGCTGGGTTCAATCAAGAAGCACAGGTATGACACCGCACCTGCCTTGCAGTCTCAAGGTCCTGAGTTCGATCAGCAGTACCAGAGAAAAAAAGAAGAAGAAGCACAAGTATGAGATAGGAGGATAGAAGGAGAACAGAGAGAGGTATTACTCCCTGGTCCTCTCTTCTCAGAGAGTGGTTAAGAACTCCATGACCACAGCTTCCACTGGCAGCCCCTCCCTCCTCCACATGCCAGCTTGCATAGGGTTCAGTATTTTTCACTTATTCTCAGGCTTACAGCTGGCAAGGGATTGTTTCATGCTGTGCTAGTCTATGGGTGCCACAACACCTATTATTTGTTCTCATAACCCAGTAGGTGGTTCCTTTATTAAAATCTCCTCATTTGAACCTTCTGAATTGAATTCTGTTTCCTATTGGGATCCTGATTGATATGATGGTTCCTCTAGGTCTATCTTATTGTACCTTTGTGAATAATACTAGGTGTAAAACAGTACTGTAGAAATTGAGAGAATAAATAACAAAAATCTTGATCATTGCAGAAATTGGAAAGACATAAACATACACACATACAAGGACACAAGTCCCCAAATCCAATAAATAAGAGCAATTTCAAACCCATATGTACAGAGACAAGTGGAAGATGCACACAAGTAGGGAACTGGGGGAGATCATGCTTCTCTGAACCTCTGTCCCCACCACAGAGTGTTTCACAAGTGCCTGCTCATGCTGTGAGCCCTCCTGTAGGACAAGATCATTATAACACAACATCACTCCAGGGAGCACCTGAATTTTAGCTTGCCTGTAGTCAGGAAAAGGTCTTGCTATTTTGCACTTCCTTCAGGGGAGGTAATGCTTCCTTGTGGAAAAATTATTCAGTTCTAAGGTATTTTATGTTTTCCTGTTTCTCTAAAAACTGTCATTTCCTCAACAGTACATATCTGTTTCCCTTTAAAATGGCCCAGAGGAAATACAAGCACATTCCATGAAGATATCATTTAGGAGAAGGAAACAGCAGTTTTAAACCTGTAAGCATTTCGATGTTATTGTTATTTGTAAAGCAAGATAGTGAATCTTATACATGATAGGCAAATTCCCCTCTCTGTTGTTTCCCAGGTCATGTGCCTGTGAGCTGAATGATGAGCCTCTTTCGTAGACTGAGACTGTTCTCTAATCTTTATATGATGGGATGTACATCTTCAGCCATTGGTAGTCTGGTATATTTTCAGTCTTGTATTAGCTACTGTTCTAAGTGGAAGCACAAAATATCTTTCATATCTTCTTAATAGGGATTTTGGGAGGGGTGTAAAGAGAGTTGTTTACTGTGATTGTATTTTGGACAGGCCCAGAATAGCCCATTCTAATGGTGCCCAGGGATATGCTATTAGCTGTAACTCAAGAAAGCTGACAGGGCAAAGGCTCTTCAGGCATCAAAATTTTATTTCTTTTTAAATTCCTTAGATAATATAACTGAGAAGGAAGTTTTGGAAAGGTCAAAATGAGGGCTTATCTTGTTGGTGTACTGTTTATAAATTTAGTATAACTTCACTTCAGACATCATTCATTCATTTCACAAAAGTGTATTAAGCATTTACTATGTTCCAGACACTGAGCAAGGTATGAAAACCTTTAGGACAAAAAAATGGTATTGGTCCTCTAGCCTGATAGCTTAAATTATTTGTTACCTACCATTTAAAGAAAATCCAAGAAGACAAATACTGTCCTTGGACTAAAATTGTTCCACTTGTTTTTATTCCAGGCAGTAGTGTATATAGCAGCTTTATCTTCCTTGTCTTATTTAATCATTGCAACCACTCTGTGAGTCCAGTAAGATTAGTGTAATATCTCCCATATTATAGGTGAGGAAATGGAGATACAAGTCCAGGGGTTTGCCCTGCAGTCCTTCAACTTGGGAAAGTCAGGCCCGAACCTCATTCAGAAAGGTCTACTTCTCCCACTTCTGGGTTGTCTTTTGCACATGGCCTCTGTTACTGTTTTTTTGCACATGTTCATTAATTATGCTCTTCGCCTAGAAGACTTTAAACTTCTGAGGGATTAGTGTCATATATTCCTTTGAACTTCCCAAAACATTTAACATAATATTGAACATATTGCTAATCCATATGGATTTAGTATATTGATTTAGCAAGATTTAAGTTAAACTTTGAGATGTGCTTGAGAACTGACAGGGTAATTTGAACTTACTTGTTTGAGATGTACCTATTTAAAAGAGTGTTACATTGACTTCTTTTCCAAATGATACTCTTCTGGATGGGTTTGATTTACTGTGGGTTGGAATAATTGAGAGTGGATTAGTCCATTACCTGGGAGAGTTAATGGCTAAAGATCTTACTCATGCTCTTCATTGGATGTTAATGCATGAGTAATTCCCACGTAGTTTAACCAGGCCCTGAATTTCACTCAGAAGATTATAATTTTAATTTAACATATCCTGCTATACAGTGTGTGAAATATGCAGCCACCAGTGATTGCTGTGAGATGAAAACCCAGTTGTGTTTATTTTAAGAGATAGATTTCTTTGCCAAAGCCAACATTCTTGGGCAGTGAATAGACCTAGTGAATCATTCAAAGTAGGTGAGAGGTCACAAGCTTGGGGGGGGGAAAGGAAAGAAAGACAAAAGCTTTCCTTATCAAATGGCACCATTTGAAAAGGCATTTATAAAGTAGAAGCTATTGAGGGAAATTGATTTTTCTTTTTCAAGATGAATCTTCTGCATGTGGATCCCATAGCCCTCTTCTTTAGCTTCAGCTAATTAATCCGGCTGTTGTTCATCTTTCCTGGAAATCAGAGCAGAGAAGTACTCTGGTTCCTATCTCTATCTTGGAAAATGGTCTCATTGGAGAACAAAACTGTAGCTGTGTTCTTGAGGGCAGCATAGACACACTTTGCAAAAAGCAGGCTGGCATAGTGCCCAAATGGCAGGACATTGGTATCTGACAAACCTTCATAGTCAACACAAGATCCTTTATGTATCAGGTGTTACAGAACATCAACAAGAGCCAAGAATGTCATTAAAGTTTGTGGATATAACAGCTATTTATTGAACATACTGTGTAACAGGTACCTAATTAATGTTCACTCATCCAATAAGGTGGATATTTTAAATTTCCATTTAATAGATTAAGACATTAAAGTTTATAGAAGTAAAGTCACATATATGTTGAGTGATCAAGACCCAAAACTGAGCAGAATATAAATAATCCCTTCTGTTACCACCAGCTAAAATAGCTGGAATAATAAGAAGCATGTAGTCCATTATTGGACACTATGGAATATACATAGTTTTCATATGAACCAATTCCTGATATTTACTATCACTGGAGTACCAGGAAGATATGCTCTGTGAGCCTAGTCTTAAGAGAAAACTAAAGAAATCACAAAAGATATCAAGGTTGAACTCAATACCTGCTCCCAAAGAACAGAGTCTATCAGTGAACATGGTCTGGAAATTGGAGCTTTGCAACATACCAGGCACAGTGGAAATTCATCCCTGTCACCCCTTGAGGTATGTTCTGAGATAAAATAATGGAGTCTCCTCCAGAAGAACTGTTGAAAATTCAGGATCTCTGGAAGGAGAACCCAATAAACTGCATCAGATTTTTCCCTATTTTTTCAGTAATTAGCCATCATCTTATGAAGCAGCAAGAGCCTGGCTGAGAGTCCAGTGGGCTGTGGCCCAGTAGGATAGAGCACTTCACTGAGACTGGGCATAATGGGAAGTTCTGAACAGAACAGTTCCAGGAAAGTAGTTTGCAGGTGAACCACAGTCTCTGAGCAGCAGGAGAGCTGCTTCTGAGTGCCAAGGTACAAGCAGAGGGAAGGAAGTTAAATTCAGCAAAGTTCATTTGGGTGAGAGGGTGGTCAGAGACCAAGGTAAGCTGTTAGGGGAACATCTATCTGAAGGAGCCTATCTTGTGCCTTCAGTTCAGTGGTGGTGACAGTGTGTGTGTGTGTGTGTGTGTGTGTGTGTGTGAATATGAAGATAATTTTTTCTTTAAAAAAATGTTTTATCAGAGTCTTCAATTTCCCTGCCATTGTCTCTGTAGTGTATGTGTGGAAGACCTTGGGTCACAAGGGGCTTTTGAGAGCTTTGCTTTATGAGAATCTTCTGGACAAAACGAGTGTTTTGAGGTGTGGCCTCAGCCAATGAATATCCAAGGAAATTTAGGTGTTTCCTCTGTTTGGGGGGACTTTGTGGTTAATATAGGCCTCTATATGAAGGAATGTGCAGGAGGGGTGTTGAGAATGATTTGCAAGTGATTTTCTTCTGGTACCTTAGCACTTTGGTAGCCTGTCTCCCTTTGTTTCACTCCATTTCCCTAATCATTTCTCCCCTAGTCTGTCCTGATCTGGTGGTGGCATCCTTTGTGGTTTATTTTCTTTTGTACTTTTCTAAACCTAGCTGGTTGAAGACACTGCCACAGTGATTTCCCACACACCCTACTTCCTCTTCAACCTGCCATAGGCTGATTCAGAATAGAGACATTTTTCTTAAACTTCATAGTTGTACAATTGCTACCCGGAGCAGAGGTATTGAAAGAGAACTAATATATTAGTAAGTCTGATGTGTCAGTACTGTCCTCTACTTTCCAGCTAGTCCTCAGCCCCTTACACTGCCCTCCCCAGATTTCTGATCAGAATCCTCCACCAAATTTCCTTCTATTCCCAGACTTGAACAACTATTGTTTCTCTGCCTCTGGCCTCATGTCTGCTAACCTGGTAAACGAATGTTCATAGGGCTCTGAGAAGTCAGTGATTGTGGTTTTATATGTTGTCTTCCTCATGTTAATCAGCGCTTTAATGAAGTAAACCTTTAACCTGATAACTGAAGCTAATAATGGAATTTCAGACACAAGCAAAGACCCTGATCCTCTAGAACTATACTACCCATGATGTTTAGTCTTTTGCCTAAAGACTAAATTCAAAGTTATTGGACTAACCTTGAATTCTTATGTAAATAAAAGCATAGTCTTTTGATGAAAATCCCAGAGAAGTGGTGAAATGTGGTGGCTAAGATTAAGGCTCAGGGAAATAAAATGGATCACATTCTTATGTTTTCAATCTCTCTCTCTCTCTCTCTCTCTCTCTCTCTCTCTCTTCCCACACACACACACA
>NW_004624887.1:1873625-1889657 GCF_000247695.1 Heterocephalus glaber
TTACAAAGACTTTATTTCCATTTTTTCCATTTCTCAGCATTTTTCCTTTCCCTTCTTTCCTTTCCCCTGCCCCTCCCACTACCCCTACCCCTTTGGTCCAATTTTTGACCTGGGAGTCTTATGTCTTCCATCTTCATCCATGAAACTCTGTGAGACTAAATTGCTATATTCAAAGTGGAGTAAAATCTCAGACACTTTCCAGTTCCTGACACTGCCTAAAATGCACACAAAATGTTCATTTTATTATTAGTTTTTAAAACTCTATGATTTGAAATAATTACAAAATCCTAGGTACTGAATTTAAAATATGTTGGATGAGCAAAACCCCTCTTCTTCAGTTCTTAAATCCTTGATATTTAAGGCATATTCAGCACTTGTAATTTGAAATACATAAATAATTCTCCCCCTAAAAGGTCATATAACCAAAGTATTGAAAAATATAGAATACATTAAACTTTAGCTATCTATGATGAAAGGCATTGGCAAAATAGCTGCAGAAAAGCTAAAACTAAACTTACTGAAATTTTTGCTCCAGTAACTTAAAGTCCACAAAAAATTTCCAAAAGCTGTTAAAACCATCCCAATTTAAATTGCTGTAAATTTTGCAAATGTTTAAGTAACACAACATTTTAAGTAATTTACTCATTGGCAAATTTCTCATCTATTGACTTGACCTAGCTAATGGAAAGTGAAGAGTGCAGAAAAGTTCAGAGAGTTTGGAACACAGGATATAAGAACAGAGTTGTGGGGAGCAACAGACAGATGCACGCAACTGCATGGCTTAATGAAGAACACCAGCCTGAGGTCAAAGGAATTTTTATAGACAGAGGAGAATTGATCTCAGTATTTCTCAAATGAAGCTAGTACAAAGTGATTTCTTTATCAAACTTGGTTACATTTAGGAGTCTAGTAATTAAGAACTGAGGCTTTACTGACCTGAGTTCAAGACTTCTCTTTTAAAATTTTACCTTACCTCTCTACGCCTCGATTTTCCCATCTTAAATGGAGACATAATTATATATGTGTTTTCCAAAGATGTTGTGAGGGTTAGTTGAAGTATGTATTTAATTGCTTAGCATAATATTTATCACATAGGAAGTGCTTAATAAACAGCAATTGATATTAATAAGAATTTTTAAAAATAGAATGTCAAAGCACTTCATCAAATACATTTATTTCCTCACTTTTGTGTTTTGGTCCCTTTTTGTTTACATATTTTGGGAGGAACACACAAAGATATGACACTTTCCAAAAGGGCTGGATTAATACTGGGATTGATGTGTTTTAAAAAGTCTAGGTACTGTATACAACTTTGCAAGTGCTTAAATTTTGGCAGAACAACAAACCAATTTTGGAAAGACTGTGTCCTTTAATTATTAAACCTCTATATATTTAAAGGAAATTAATCCATGCAGTATTTTTGACCCACTTTACACTCAATTAATTAAAATCTGGTGCTGTAAAAGTATTTGATGTTCAAGCAGTTATTATCTCCCATCTTCTTTATAAGTTATCCTTTTCTTCTTTATTTTTGGAAGTTGAGTTATATGAAAATTAATTTTCACCTGAAAAATGTCTGCATTATTTTAAACACTGAACACTGTAAAGCCAGGTAAACAATGGGACTCTGTCCCTTGAGGTAGAAGTATTGTCTTTGTCATCATTATTGTCAAATAGAATATGATTTGAAAGGAGAAAAATTCCTTCTGGTGAATCCTACTACCTTCTCCCAGTTGGAAACTGGTGGAAATTGGAGCTGGTCTAAGGTATTATTATTACTGTTGTTTCAATTCCTACCTGAATTAGCTTTCCTGTTGCTGGGAAAAAAATGACCAGCACCCACAACTTAAAGGTGGAGAGGTTTAATTTGGCTCACAATTTTCAGAGAATTCAGTTATGGTCAGCTGACTCAAAGGCAGAAATGTCTGGCAGAGGAAAGCTGCTCCTCTCATGACAGCCAGGAAACAGAGACAGAAGGGAGGAGCCAGGGAGGGATGCCCCCAGTAACACACTTCTTCCAACCCGGTCCAACCTCCTAACAGCACATTTAGCTGTAAATTCATCAATGAATCAATCCATGATGAATATAGTGCCTCTGTGATCCAATCACCTTCCATAAGCCCCACCTCTGAAAACATAAGACTTTTGGTGGGCATTTTAGATCTAAACCATATTACTACCCTACCAGCTACAATTTATTGAGCACCTACTATGTGATAAACACCTATTTATGTTGAATTTAAATTGAATTTTCACAATTCTCTGATACAAGTAGTATCATCACTTTTTGCTCATGAGGAAACAAACAGTTTAAATAATTTGCTCAAGGTGGGAGAAAAAAATAGCAGAGCAGTGAGTACCAGTGGCACAGCTTCTCCAAGACAAAGTGTCCAGAGTCTGGAATTCAACAGCCTGGAGAGAAAACAAAGTGAGTAGAGGGCACAGAAACCATGAGGGAAGACAGAGGAGAAGAAGAAAATAGGATCTATTGCTACAGAAGAAATAGCTCATCGCAGCAGACAGCAGTGCAGCAGAACAGCTGTGTAGCTGCCTGGCTGGGAGGCAGCAAAAATAACTTTGCTGCTCACTGCAAAATGGATACTGGTCTTCCATTGGGAGAATCCTACCAGTTGGAGGCAGAGGTGAGAACACAAGACACTGTTTCTGGAGCAAACCTGCAGGGTCAACAGTTTGTGAATGAGCTGGAATGGCACAGAGTCTGCAGATGAGTAGCAGGTGGGCAGGGTTGCCATTTGTTTCAAGAGGCTAGGGACTTGAACGCTGACAGCTGAACAGCCCCAGGGTCACTTTACCACCAATGCTCCAGAGTGGAAGGAAGGAAGGGCCATCTAGATATAATAGATTGCCAGCAGTTGGACACCTGACTAGGAGAAATTCTGCTAAGAAGTAGGGACTAGGACTATCTAGACTGCATCCCAGTGGCCACCAGAAGCCACTCTTAACCCTAGCTACAAAGGACTGGAGGCATCCCCCTGCTCTGCAAACAGATGTGTGGGTGGGCAAACAACCTTAGCCAGCAGTGGGACAGGGGCATCCTGCCCCCTGCCCTACAGTCAGCACAGGAGAGTGAGCTACGGCATAGAACAGAGGAAGCCATGCAAGATCAAGGTGAGGTCAACTGTGCACTGAACTGGGAACAGCCTTGGGCTGGCTCCAGCTGAGGGTGCCACAGCAGCTGGGAGAGCGGAGTGGAGATAGTCATGGTGGGAAGACCTGGGCAAGCTACGTGAGGAACACCTGGAAGGTTGCTGGCTGGAGAATGACACCAAACCCCACCTGCAGAGGTCAGAAACAGCCATGTGCCCAGCACTGATCTTACTGCAGACTTGGTGGGGTTGCACAGTGCATTTTCAGGGAGTCTTAGACATTAACACAAAACTATGGACACCAGAGGAATTTAATTATTTTTTTTCTTTATTTGCTTAATTTGTTTTCCTTTTTCCGTCCAGTTGGGGTTTTTTTTGGGGGGGGAGGGTTGAGTTTTATACCTTTATGCTTGTTCTGTCCTATTGGTCTCTCTTTTTTTTTTTTTTTTTTGGTATAGGGGATCAAACTCAGGACCTTGTACTTGCAAGGCAGGTGGCGGCACCACCTAGCTAAATCCCCAGCTCTCCTATTGATCTTCTTTCTCTTTTTCCTCAACTATCTCTCTTGATTTTATGATATTTTCATGTGAGTATATAGTGTCTCCTGTCTTTCTGGCTCGCTTCTAAATTCTTTTGCTTTTTCTTTCACACTTTCTCTGCTGCCCTCTTCTGCAGTTTCCCAAAGATAAGGCATTCATCCTTTGCCCTCCAGCTTTGCTTCTATTTCCCTTCAATTTTTACACTGTTTTGTTCCCTGTTCCTCTTAAATTTCTGCTCCACAAGGTGAAATTATTCTACTAAACAGAAACACATTGCATAAAATTCCTGGTTTATGTTGGATTTTGTTATATAACAGTAGAGCTTGCTCGTATGGTTAAAGATACCAAATTAATAGTTACCAGTTTTTCAGTTGCTAGGTTGTGCTCCATACTATTGTTATTTCTAATTATACTACTTTAGCCAGGATCTCGTACCTGTTGTAATCAGTTGTTCTCCCTTGTATTACAACACTGTAGTTGTTTGGGGTCACAACCATCACCACAGTCCAGTAACAAAGGACTAGCTGCTGAGCTAAATAGATAGCAAACTCTCATCCTTAATAGATTGGGAAGATAGGACCTTGGGATAGACACAAAGACCAAGACACTTGCACCTAGAAAATATCTGTGAGGAATGAACATTTCCTAGAAAAAGCCTCTATACTGGTGATAAAGCTATCTACCTACCTATGAGAAATCTACAAACAACAACTCACATAACAAAACAAAACAAAAAATATATAAAATGGCAAGACACAGAAGCAAAATGCAACCCCCAACATCCATCCCACTCAGGACAAGTCTATATGACAGTGAGATAGAGGAAATCAGAAGCCACCACCTTCACTTTCTCAAATGATAGCAGCAGAATAAAAAAAGGATGAAGCTATAGATAAAATAATATTTCAGGTAAAAAAAGAAATGATCAAAATAAAGAATATGCTCAAAGAACCTAGAGTAGACACAGTTTTTTTTTAAAAAAAGAAAAGCTTAGAAAAATATGGAAACTATGATTGTCCAACATAGGAAAGAAATGGAATCCATGAAATAGATTCAAAAAGATATCCAGAAGACTAAAAATTTCATTGAAATTATACACAATCATTTGAAACAAGATGAGGACAGACTATCAGATCTAGAAAACAGGATTGTGGTATAAGATACTTCCATGACAAAGAACAACTGAAGAAATTTATGACCAACAAACCAGCTTTACAAAGTGTTCTGAAGGGCATTTTAGAATGAGACAATGAAGGCCACAATTCCAAGAAGACCAATAGAAAGAAGCCACCAGGGAAGGCAAGCAATTAAATGGAGGTGAAAGACAAGAAACTAACAGCAATAAAATATTATGACAGGACAAGCCAATACATATCAGTTATAACCATTAATGTAAATGGTCTCAATTCACTAATCAAAAGAAATAGACTGCCAGAATGGATCAAAAAACAAGATCCAACAATTTGCTGCACACAAGAAACACATTTAACTCAAAAAGAAATTCATAGACTGAAAGTCAAAGGACTTTCACATGACTGGAAACCAGAAAAAAAAACCCAGAAAAAAAGGGCTAGCTATTCTATTTGTAGGAAATGTGAACTTCAAGCCAAGACTGATCAAAAGAGACAAAGAAGTTCACTATTTACTTGTTGAGAGAAAGCTCCAAGATGAAGAAATAACAATTATAAATATTTATGCATCAAATATTGGTTCACCTAGCTATGTAAAACAGATATTAATTAACAGATATAAAAAATCTAATAAGCACTAACACAATTGTAATGGGGGACATTAACACCCCACTATTACAAATAGACATATCAACTAGACAAAAAGTCAATAAAGAAATATCAGAACTGAACCAAACTTGTGAATAAGTAGACTTGGTAGATGTCTACAGAGTGTTCTACCCCAAAATATCAGAATACACATTCATCTCAGCTGCACATGGAACGTTCTCCAAAATAGACCACATGCTAGCCCATAGAACATGCTTAAGTAAATGCAAAATAATTGAAATTATCCTACACATATTATCTGACCGTAGTGCAAAGAAATTGGAAATAAACAACAAAAAAACCCTGGAAAAAAATCCCTAAACACATGGAAATTAAATAACACCCTCCAGAACAACCAATGGGTCACAGATGAAATTAAAGAAGAAATTAAAGAGTATTTAAAACTAAATGATAATGCATATACAACATACTGCAATTATGGAATGTAATGAAAGCAGTCCTAATAGGAAAATTTATAGTCATGAATTCTAACATCAGGAAAATAGAATGAACTCAAATAAATAACCTAATGTTTAACCTCAGGCTTTTAGAAAAAGAACAAGTCAAGCCCAAACCTAGTACAAAGGAAGAAATTATAAAGATCAGAGCAGAAAATAATGCAATTGAAAATAAGAAAACAATATAAAGAACCAATAAAGTGAAGATTTGTTTTTTTGGAAGATTAAGTAAAATTGATAAATCTTTAGTCAACCATATCAAAAAAAGGAAAGAAAAGACTCAAGTTCATGCAATTAGGAATGAAAATGGTGAAATCACATCAAATTTTATAGAAATCCAGAAGATTATTAATACTTACTTCAAGAACCTGTACTCTAATAAGATGGAAAACACAGAAGAAATGGACATATTCCTGGTATGAATTACAAGAGCTGAATGAAGAAGATCTTGCACTTCTAAATAACCCA
Source organism: Heterocephalus glaber (assembly GCF_000247695.1). The sequence goes on from NW_004624887.1 coordinate 1,879,976, forward strand.
GTATCACTCAATGGAACTGAAAACAGTGGACACCTGACTTATGAATTTGATTGGTTCCTGAGGTCTCATTGTAAATCAAGTTGGTTGTAAGTCAATACAGCTGAGACCTGGATGTTTACCTGGATACACACTATAGCTAACAAGAGGCAGATGAATCTTCCATTGACCTAATTAATCCAAGTTATTCATATATCAGGCCAGTTGTCAACTGAGGATCCACTGGATGTAATTAAAAGCTTACCAACAAGAAAAGCCTAGGCTCTGATAATTTCACTTGAATTCTACAACAAATTTAGAGAAGATCTAATGCCAGTTCACTTCAAACTCTTTGAAGAAATCAAAAGGGAAGGAATTCTTCCAAAATTACCCTGATACAAAAATCAGAGAAGGACCCAACCAAAAAAGAGAACTACAGGCCAATCTCCCTAATGAACATAAATACAAAAATCCTCAATAAGATACTAAAAACAGAATGTAGTAAATCATTAAAAAGATTATACACCACGACCAAGTAGGATTCATCCCAGTGATGGTTCAACATACACAAATTAATAAATGTAAAACACCATATCAACAGAGCCAAAAACAAAAACCACATGATCATCTCAATGCAGAAAAATCATTTGACAAAGTCCAATGCACATTCACGATAAAACCCTAGAGAAAATTGGAATAGACGGTCTTTGGGTCAATGTGATAAAAGCCATCTATGACAAACCAGCAGCCAACATCATAGGAAATGGTGAAAACTGAAAGCTTTCACTCTAAAATCAGGAACAAGATACTGATGCTCACTTTCACTGCTCCTATTCAATATAGTTCTGGAAACATTAGCCAGCACAATTAGACAAGAGAAACAAGTAAAAGGAATAAAGATAAGAAAGGAAGAAGTTAAACTATCATTATTTGCAGATGACATGATTCTCTACATAGAAAATGTCAAAAATTCCACCAAGAGATTTCTAGATTTACTAACTAAATTCAGTTGTGTAGGTACATACAAAGTCAACACTCAAAATTCAATAGTATTCCTGTACACAAACAAGAAACTCACTGAGAGAAAAGTTAAGGAAACAACACCTTTCACAAGAGTATTGAAAAAAAGAGAAATACTTATGGATAAATTTAACAAAGGAAATAAAGTATCTTTACATTGAAAACCACATTATTCTGAAAAAGAGATCAAAGAGGATATAAGAAAATGGAAAGATATCCCCTGCTATTAGGTAGGAAGCAACAACAAAGTTAAAATGGCCATACTCTAAAAATTATTATCAGATTTAATGCAATCTGAATCAAAATGCCATTAGCATAACTCAGAACTACAGAAAACATTCATAAAATTCATTTGGAACCAGAAGAGTCCTAGAATATAAAAAAATAATTCTGGTTAACAAATGCAAGGCAAGAGACATCACAATTCCCGACTTGAAATTATATTATAGATCTACTGTGATAAAAACAGCATGGTACATGTAAAAAAGCAGACCTGAGGGTCAATGGAAGAGATTAGAAGATCCAGAAACAACTCCAAATATACTCAGCCACCTTATCTTTTACAGAGAGGCTATACATGTTCACTGGAAGAAAGACAGCCTGTTTAATAAATGGTGCTATTAAAACTGCCTTTCCACATACCACAGACAAAAACTAGACTCATGTCTCTCATTATCCACTAAACTAAAATAAAAATGGATCAAAGACCTAAATATTAGAATAAAAATACTAAATCTGCTGGAAAAGAGAATAGGTAGAACACTTGAAGACATAGTTGTAGGCGAAGACTTTATGAACAAAACCATAATCCAAAGGGAAATATTACAAAGAATGAACATCTTGAATCTCGTCTTATCAAAAAGCTTTTGCCCAGCAACAGAAATCACCAACAGAGTGAAATGACAATCCACAGAGTGGGGAAAAAGTTTAGACATTTGTCCCTCAGAACAAGGACTAATATCTGTAACATATAAGGAGTTGAAAAAAATCTGACCTCCCAAATTTAAAGACTCAATTCAAAAAAAGGCATTTGAGATGAATATACACTTCTCAGATAAAGAAGTACAAATGGCAAATAAATATATGAAAAAATGTTCAGCATCACTGATCATTCCAGAGATGTAAATTAAAACAACTCTGAGATTCCATCTCACTCCAGAAAGAATGGCTATTATCAAGAAATCAACCAATAACAAATGCTGGCGGAGCTGTGGGGGAACAGGAACACTTCTCCCCTGTTGCTGGGAGTGTAGACTAGTGCAATGAGTGTGGAAATTCCTCAAAAAACTAGGATTAAAGGTCGCATTTTATCCAGCTATTTCCCTTCTAGGTGTCTTCCTGAAGAGTTGAAAGCATCACACCATAGCAATATATGCACATCCATGTTTACAGCAGCACAGTTTGTAATAGCTAAATATTATAAACAACCCAAATCCCCCAACAACCTATGAATAGATGAAAAGGATATGATTTTTTTGTGCAGTGGAGTAGCTTTCTTCCATAAGATGAATAATCTAAATGGATACAGCAAGTGTTCATACTCTTGGGCTGGGGATTTAGCTCAGTGGTTCTGTTGCCTGCCTTGCAATCACAAGGTCCTGAGTTCGATCCCCAGTACCAAAAAAAAAAAAAAAAGAGTTCATACCCTTAAATGAAATAAATCAGACACACATGTGTAAATATTGCACTATCTCTCTGGTATCAGAAATTGAAAATATAAATAAGGACCAAAATGTATACTAGATATTGTGAAATAGGAAGAAATTGTTCAAAAGGAAAGAGGAACTGAAAAGGGGCAGGAAGGATGGGAAAAGAAAGAAAAACAAGAAAAGAAGGATAAAATGAAAACAAAGCTTTATAAATAAGGAGGGGGAGAGGGTTTGAAGGGAGGAGAGGGCAATGGGAAAAAAAGAGGAATCAAGATACATCATTTACAAGTATAAATTCCCTACGGTGAATGTGATCATCATGTACATCTAAATTGTTCTAATAAAATTAATTTTTGAACATGACAAATATATAAAAAAGAAGACAAATTATCAATCACAGGAATGAAATTGATTATCTGTCACAGTCATTAAAGACATAAAAGATTACAAATAACTTTGAAATGCATATAAATTCAACAGTTTGGATAAAATAGATCAATTTTTCAAAAATGACTAGTACCCAAAACCCAACCAATATAAAATAGAACAGCTGAATGGTCTTACAACAAGGAAATAAAATCCATAATTATAAAGCTTCCCCTAAAAGAAATCTTCTGGGCCAGATAGTTTCACTGAAGAGTCCTATCATACATTCAGAGAAGAACAAACACTTATTTTATATAATCTCCCTCAGAAAAATAGAAGAGGGAATGCCTCATTGCTCACAGAGGCCAGTGTTACTGTAATAATAAAACTAGACAAATCTAGTACACACACACAAAAAAAACAACTAAAGATCAATATATCTCATGATCTTGGACACAGAATCCTTAACGAAATAACAAATTGACTCCAGCAATATCAAAAAAGAATTGCAGACCATAACTATATTAGTTTTCTACTGTAGCTAGTAAAAATTATCACTAATGGTGTCTTAAGACAATATGTACTGCTTTCCTGTTCTGTAGGTTAGAAATTTAACAAAGGTCTTACTGTGATAAAATCAAGGTATTGGATGAAATCCTTTCTGGAATCTTTTTGAGAAATCTATTTCTTTATCTTTTCCAGCTTCCAGAAGCCAACCGTATTCCTTGGCTCCTTTTCTTTGTTTTCCCTGACATTATTGCAGCTTTCCAACCATTCTTGCACAGCACCATCCCCACGGATGAGTAAGATTCTCTCTTTTTAAGGATTCAGATGATTCAATTAGACATACATTGACAACCAAAGATAATTTCATCATCTCAAGGTCCTTTGCTTTATTAACAGCTATAAAGTCCCTTTTGCCATGTAAGGAACATTGTTACAGTTTTGGAGAATTAGCACATAGATACATTAGGAGGCTATTATTCTTCCAAGCATGGTTTATTCTATGTATGTCAATGTCAACCACTATATCAACTGGTTAAATAAGAACAATTACATGATCATATCAAGTGATACAGAAAAGCATTTGACAAAACTCAACACTCATTCATGATTTTTAAAAAATGTTAGCAAATTCAAAATAGAGAAGAGACCTGGCACCATCACATGGTAGGGCCCAGCACTGCCCCCACCACCTCTGCTCTTGGCACCATTGTGCTGAGGGCTGCACCCCCAGACTTCTGCATTGGCCAGGCTGGTATCTGGATCCACTACAGAGGTACCCGGGGCCATAAAGGCCACGGTTATGAGCTCCAGAATATAGAGCAGAAGTGAACAACAGAAAGACAGCCTCTCTGAGGCTCCTTGATGAAAATAGAAGCCAACTGGGAAAGTGAAGAAAATCTCTGCAATAAAGGCACAGTGGATGACCATGTTTGCTAAGTTGGTGGGATCAGTACCTCCCATCAGAATCTGGGCTCACTTCAGGGGAAGGGCAGCTGAAACCTGCAGTAGAGCCTTGCAGAGTTCAATCTGGCAGAAGGTCAGGGAGATCAACCTGGGCCTAGCAGCCAGAAATCAGTCTGATTCTCAGTGGACCATGGCTGGCTTGTCAAAATTAATCAACTTACATCTGCACTCTGCTGCCCACACTGTCTATTCAGACAGCAGAGACACACCCTGAAGGTGGCTCTTTCTTCCATGTATTTCTTTCCCTCCCTTCTTGTTCTTCATTTCTCTCCCTTTTTGTTCTTGTTCCTTCCAATTTCATATTTTTATTCTCTCGCTTTCCTTCTCTCCAATGTCATTAAGGTGAATACAGCTTCTAGCTTTCCTATTGCTATTAGTTTGTTCTGTTCTTGTCTTTGTTCCTTCATTCTGTCTTTTCCTCTTGTCTTCAACAGTTTCCCAAAGTTTGGGTGATCTTCCTGTGTCCTCTAGCCTCACGTCTAACCTTTCCCTCTCCTTCTATCTCTCTATCCCTCCCTTCCAACTCCTACAACCTCATCCTGAAGGGTAAATTTGCTATATAGAAGGGTTTATTTACTACAAACATAGTTTGGGCTGGTCCTCTATTTTGATTTAATTTACATGGTTAAAGGTGACACATTAATAGCTTCCACAAATTGTCATTTTCTAAGTTGTATTTGATGCTATTGTTGCTGATTGTATCACTTGGGCTAAGGTGTTGTGATTGATCTAATCAGTTGTCCTTCCTGCTATACTGAAAATGAGATTACCTAAGTCATTAGAGATTCAAAACCTAAAGAGCAGCTATATGTGGAAGACATTGCTGAGAAGCAATCATTCCATAAGGGTTCTAAATACAAGTAATAAAGATACTCACAATAAGCAATGTTGAAGTATCAACACAGGAATTAAACCAAAAATACCACCAGTGAAAAAATAGAAATGAGAAGATACCTAAAAAGGCACAAACCCAGACTTGTAGCTCACCAAATGCAAATTCTGGGGGCAATGAGGTGTAAAATCTGATAATCAGCCACTTGGAAACCATGAACTGATAGCACAGGAAGTAACAAAACGGATGAGGCTCTAGAAAAATTCAAAATAGGAATAATTTCCTAGATAACTACAGAGATGGTGAGCAGAATGAAAGACACGATTAGAGACTCTAGAAGAGAAACAGATGAAAAAAAAATAGATGATCTCAGGACCATGATGGATGCCATGAATGCCCAGTATAGGAAAGAAATGGAATTCATGAAACAAATCCAAACAGATATCCAGGAGATGAAAAACTCTATTGAAAGTATTCACAGCAGAATGAGCCCATGGGAAGACAGAATATCAGATACAGAAGACAGAATTGTGGTTAGTGACCATGAAAAGAGAGATTTCTTGAAAATAGTAAGGGACCATGAGAAATCAATCCAGCAGCTGCTAGATGATGCAAAGAAGAATAACAGAAGACTAATAGAACTCCAGGAAAAACTACAAATGACATTTAAAAAGTTTTCACAAAAGTAATGGCAGAAAACTTCCCAAGCAGAGGAAAAGAATTTGACATACAGATAAGTGAGGCATATAGGATTCCAACTAGCCAGGATCAAAAGAAAATGTACACCTAGACATATAATAGTCAAGATCCAAGAAATGCAACAGAAGAACAAAATTCTGCAAGCAGTTAGAGAAAAGAAACAAATCATATACAAAGGAAGGCCCATCAGAATCACAGCAGATTTTTTTAACACAAACCCTCAAGTCAAGGAGAGCCTGGAGTGAAATATTTCAAACCCTGAAACAAAACAACTTCCAACCTAGATTGATGTATCCTGCAAAACTATCTTTCACAATTGATGGAGAAATAAGATACTTCCACAACAAAGAACATCCAAGAAACTTCATGAATGCCAAACCAGCACTCCAAACAATTCTAAACAATATCCTAGAAAACAATAACGAGGGTCACAACTCCATGAGGCCCAACAGAGTGAAGCCATCAGGCAAGGCAAGAAATGAAAGGAAAAGCAATGAAAAACAAAAAATAGCCAACAACTGGAAAAATATCATGACAAGGATAAGTCAATACATAGCAGTTATAACCATCAATGTTAATGGTGTCAAATCACCAATCAAAAGAAATAGACTGGCAGAAAGTATCAAGGAGCAAGATCCAGCAATGTGTTGTATACAAGAAACTCACTTAATTCAGAAAGAAATTTATAGACTGAAAGTAAAAGGATGAAAAAGCAGTTCTCCATGAAACAGGAACCCAGAAAAAATCAGGGGTTACTATCTTATTTGCAGACAAAGTAGATTTCAAACCAAAAGTAATAAGGAGAGAAAAACAAGGTCACTACATTGTTGTAAAGGGAACAATCCAAGAGGAAGAAATGACAATCATAAATATATATGCACCAAATACTAGTGCACCCAACTACATAAAACAAATATTAATGGACATAAAAAACCAAATAAGCACTAATACAATTGTACTGGGGGACCTCAATACCCTACTGTCACAAATAGACAGATCATCTAGACAGAAAATCAACAAAAACACACTAGAACTGAACCAAACTTTTGAACAAATGGGCTTAATAGATGTCTACAGAGTATTCCACCCCCAAAAATGAGAACACACATTCTTTTCAGCTGCACACAGATCATTCTCAAAAATAGACCACATACTAGCTCATAGAAACTGTTTAACTAAAAGCAAAGGAATTAAAGTTATCTCCTATGTATTATCAGACCATAGTGCAATTAAATTGGAGTTCAATGGCATCAGAAACTGCAAGAACTCTACAAACACATGAAAATGGAATAACACTCTCCTGAGCAACCAATGGGTCGCAGAGGAAATTAAAGAAGGAATTAAACACTTTCTACAATTAAATGATAATGCCAGTACAACATATAGGAATTTGTGGGACACAATGAAGCAGTTCCATGAGGGAAATTCATAGCAGTCAATGCCCATACTAGGAAAACATAATGAGCTCAAATAAACAACCTAATGCTAAACCTCAAACTCCTAGAAAAAGAAGACCAAGACAATCCCAAAGCTTGTACAAGGGAGAAAATTATAAAGATCAGAACAGAAATCAAGATAAAGGAGACTAGTAGAATGATACACAAAAATCAATGACTCATAGAGTTGGTTCTTCAAAAGAATAAATAAAATCGGCAAACATTCAGCCAATCTTATCAAGAAAAGAAAAGGCTCAATTTCATGCCATTAGGAATGAAAAGGGTGAAACCACAACAGATCCAGCACAAATCCCAAGGATCACCAATACCTATGATGAGAACCTGTACTCTGATAAAATGGAAAACACAGAAGAAATGGACAGATTCCTAGATACATGTAAATTACCAAAGTTGAACAAAGAAGATATAAAAATTTTAAACACCCCAATTTCTTTTTTTTAAAACACCCCAATTTCAATCAATGAAATTGAAAAGGTAATTAAAAAGTTACCATCAAAGAAATGCCCAGGTCCTGATGGCTTCACTGCTGACTTCTAGAAGAAATTTAGGGAACAGCTAATGCCATTACTACTCACTCTTTAATGAAATTGAAAGAGATGTAATACTCTCAAATTCATTCCTGGAAGCAAGCATTACTTTGATACCAAAAGCAGGGAAAGAACCAACCAAAAAAGAGAACTATAGGCCAATCTCCCTAATGAACATAGATGCAACAATCCTACAGGAGATACTTGCAAAAAGAATTCAAAGGATCATCAAGAAGATCGTACACCCAGACCAAGTGGGATTCATCCCGGGGATGCAAAAATGGTTCAACATATGTAAAACAATAAATTTCATACACTATATTAACAGAGTCAAGGACAAAAAACCATACACTCAACTCAATAGATCCAGAAAAAAGCATTTGACAAAATGTAACACCCATCCATGATAAAATTCCTACAGAAAATTGGAATAGATGATCTTTCTCTCAACCTGATAAAGGCTATCTATGAAAAACCAACAGCCAATATCATATTACAAAGTCAAAAACTAAAACCTTTCACACTAAAATCAGGAACAAGACAAGGATGTCCACTATCACCACTCCTCTTCAATATAGTTTTAGAAACATTGGCCACAGCAATTAGATAAGAGAAAGAAATAAAAGGAATAAAGATAGAAAAGAAAGTAGTTAAACTGTCATTATTTGATGATGACATGATACTCTACATAGAAGACCCAAAAAACTGCTAAAATACTTCTAGACTTCATTGACAGATTCAACAGAGTAGCTGGATACAAGGTCAACACTCAAAACTCAATAGTTTTCTTGTACACAAATAACAGACTCACTGAGAGAGAAATTGGGGAAACGATTCCTTTTGCAATAGCATCCAAGAAAATGAAATATCTTGGAATAAGTCTAATGAAGGAAGTAAAAGAAAACTACCTTGAAAACTATAGCACTCTGAAGAAAAGAGATTGAAGAGGATATAAGAAAATAGGAAGACTGACCCTACGAAGGTCCTGAGTCTCACGGAACACGCTGAATCAGCCAGCTGCAGACAGGCAGGTCTGCGGACACCCTACCGAGGTCCCGAGTTGTGCGGAACACACCCAATCAGGCCTCACCCTGGGAACAATCCACTGGCCCACCCCCCACCCCCTGCTCCTCTGTACAGACACCTGGTTCCACACTACAAAGATGCAGAGGACACCAGACCACCAGACCACAGTACTGAGTCCCGCTGCTCCCAGCCCAGAGGTAGGGGCTCCTGAGCAGCCATCCCACTGCTTCTGGTCCAGAGGAAGGGGCTTCCCAGCCACTATCCCTCCCAATGCTCCCAGCCCAGAGAAAAGGGCTTTTGGTCCACCTTCTGTCATGCCGCTCCTGGCCAAGAGGAAGGGGCTTCTGGGCCACCATCCCTCCCACCTCTCCCAGCCCAGAGGTAGGGGCTTCTGAGCTGCCATCCCACTGATCCTGGACCAGAGAAAGGGACTTAGCGGCCACCATCCCTCTCGCTACTCCCAACCCACAGGAAAGGGCTTTTGGGCCACCATCCCTACCACTGCTCCCAGCCCCTGTCCCACCTCTCCTAGCTCAAAGGAGGCAATCCGTGCAGGTGCCAACAGCTCACCCCAGTCGAAATGAGAAAACATGTAAATAAGTCTCAAAACCAGACTTCCAGATCACCTACAGCAACCCCAAAGGGAAATGAGATGGAACA
>NW_004624887.1:1901695-1920428 GCF_000247695.1 Heterocephalus glaber
ATCTTGTTAAGGATTTTTGCATCTATGTTCATTAGTGAGATTGGCCTATAGTTCTCTTTTATTGCTTGGGTCTTTCTCTGCTTTGGGGATTAAGGTGATGCTTGCTTCCAGGAATGAATTCAGGAGTATTGCTTCCCTTTTTATATCATTGAAGAGTTTTAACAGTAATGGTAGTAGTTCCTCTATAAATGTCTTGTAGAATTCAGCAGTGAAGCCATCAGGACCTTGGCTTTTCTTAGTTGGTAAGTTTTTAATTACTTTTTCAATTTCATTGATTGATATTGGGTCATTTAGAATTTTTAGGTTTTCTTTGTTGAACTTTCATCATTCATATGTGTTTAGGAATCTGTCCATTTCTTCTGTGTTTTCTGTCTTATTGACATATAGGTTCTCAAAGTAGGTACTGATAATCCTCTGGATTTCTGCTGAGTCCATAGTAATTTCATCCTTTTCATTCCTAATTGCATGGATTTGGACATTTTCTTTTCTTTTTTTGATAAGGATGGCTAAGGGTTTATCAATTTTGTTTATTCTTTTGAAAAATCAACTCTTGGCTTCATTGATTTTTTTGTATCATTCTCTTAGTCTCCATTGCATTGATTTCTGCCTTGACCTTTGTAATTTTTTCCATTGTATGAGTGTTGGGTTTGTCCTACTCTTCTTTTTCTAGAAGCTTGAGGTTAGGGATCAGGTTGTTTGGGTTTGCTCTGTTTTCCTAATATGAGTATTCACTGGTATGAATTTCCCTCATAAGCCTTCTTTCATTGTGTCCCATAGATTCTGATATGTTGCACTGTCATTGTCATTTAATTGAAGGAACTGTCTTATTTCTTCTTTAAGTTCCTCTGTGACCCCTTGGTTATTCAGAAGTGTGCTGTTCAATTTCCATGTGTTTATGTAATTCCTGTGGTTTCATTTGCAGTTGATCTCCAATTTAATCACATTGTGGTCTGATAATATACAGGGGATAACTTCAATTCCTTTGCACTTACTTAAAAGTGTTTTTTGAGAGAGTATGTGGTCTATTTGGAGAATGACCCATGTGCAGCTCAAAAGAATGTGTATTCTGATTTTGGGGGTTGGAACACTTTGTAGACATCTGTTAATTTCATTTGTTCAAGAGTTTGATTGAGTTCTAGTATTTTGTTGTTTATTTTTAGTCTAGTTGATCTATCTATTTGTGACAGTGCAGTATTGAGTTCCCCCACTCTATTGTATTAGTGCTTATATGATTTTTCATGTCTGTTAGTATTTGCTTTATATAGTTGTGCGCATTAGTGTTTGGTGTATATATATTTATGATTGTGATCTCTTTCTTTTGAGTTGTTCCCTTTACAAGGATGTAGTGCCCTTCTTTATCTCTCTTACTCAGTGCTGGTTTGAAATCCAGTTGATCTGCAAAGAGGATAGCTACTCCTGCTATTTTTTGGGTTCCTGTCACATGGAGTATTGTTTTCCACATTTTAACTTTCAGTCTATGAGTTTCTTTTTGAACTAAGTATGTTTCTTATATGTAGCATATTGTTGGATCTTGCTCCTTGATCCATTCTGCCAGTCTATTTCTTTTGATTGGTGAATTGAGACCACTAACATTGCTGGTTATAACTGATACATATTGAATTGCCATTATCATGTCCTTTTCTTTTTGTTGGATTCTTCCCCTTTGCATTTAATTTCTTGCCATGCCAAATGGATTCACTCTCCTGGGCTTTCTGGGGTTATGATCCTTGTTGTCATTTTCTAGGATATTGTCTAAAATTTTTTGGAGTGCTTGTTTGGTATTCATGAAGTTTCTTAGGTGCTCTTTGTCTTGAAAGTATCTTATTTCTCCATCAATTTTGAAAGATAGTTTTGCAGGGTACATCAGTCTTGGTTGGAGGCTGTTTTCCTTTAGGGCTTGAAATACTTCATTCCAAGCTCTTCTTGCCTTGAGGGTTTGTGTTGAAAAGTCTACTATGATTCTGATGAGCTTTCCTTTGTATGTGATTTGTTTCTTTTCTCTAACTGCTTGTAGAATTTTGTTTTTCTGTTTGGTTTCTGGAATCTTAACTATTATATACCTATGTGTAGATTTTGTTTGATCAAGGCTAGTTTGAGTTCTACGTGTCTCATTTATCTCTACTTCAAGTTCTTTCCCTCTACTTGGGAAGCTTTTTGCCATACTTCTGTGAACATTTTTTGTCATCTGCCCTCTCTCCTGTTTTTTTATTGACGCTGATCAGTGTGATGTTATTCTTATTTGCATAGTCTAGCAGCTGCTGGATTGATTTCTCTTGGTTTCTTACAATTTTGAAGCAATTTTTCTTTTCCTGGTCACTAATTGCAATCCTATTTTCTATATCTGAAATTCTATCCTTGCCTTGGCTCATTCTGCTGCATAAACTTTCAAAGGAGTTCTTAATCTCCTGGAAATCTGTTTGCAACTCTTTTATTGATTCCATTTGTTTCCTGTGTTGGGATTCCCTCCTGTTCCTCAGCACATCTTTTTTTTTTATCTGTTTCTTCTCTAGATTTATTAATCATGTCTTGCACTGTGTGCATAATCTCTGCTGTTATCTGAGAAATTATGTCTGATTTCATTTTTTTCCAGATCCTCTTTTGTTGCCAGTTCAGGGAGTCCAGGTGGTTGAGTATCAGGTTTTTCCATCTCATTTCCCTTTGGGGTTGTTTTGGGTGATGTGGAAGTCTGGTTCTGAGACTTGTTTACATGTCTTCTCATTTCAACTGCAGGGGGGGAGTGTGCTGCTCACCTCCTTAGCACTGGGCATGGTTCTGCTCCTCGGTGCTTGGAGGGGGGTGGTATGGCAGCCTGGAAGTCTCCTCCTCAGCACTGGGGCCGACTCTGCTCCTCGGCTCTGGGGGGGGGGTGGTATGGCACTGGGGGTGGTGGTATGGCACTGTTCCTAGTTTTTTGTTGTTGTTTTGTACTGTTTTTATTTTTTTTGCTTTTTTCTTTCTTTCCCTCCTGTCATCTTCACTAGTTTCCCAAGGGCTGTAAAATCATCCATTGTTGTTCAGCCTTGCTTCTAATTTCCTTCTCTTCTCTTATTTCTCTATTTTTCACCTAATCTCTTTTAACTTTACTCCACTGAGGATAAATTTGCCATATTCAGGGGACATTTACTGTATAAAGCTTTCTGGTTTGTTTTAGGTTTTTTAATATAACCACAAATTGTATTCATACAGTTAAAGGTGGTAAATTAATAGTTACCACAGTTTGTTATTTTCTAGACTATGCTTGATGCTATTGTTATTATTGATTGTACTACTTTAGCCAAGGTGACATAGTTGTTCTAATCAGTTATTCTTCTTTGTATGCCAAGACTGAGATTGCCTAAGGGTCATAAACAACACTATAGGCCAGTGCCAAAAAAACAGAATCTAGGTGATATAGGCAGCAAATTTTCATCCCCAATAAATTGAACAAGTAGGACCTTGCAACTGACTCAAAATCCAAAATCCACCTGCACCTGGAAGAAATCTCTGAGAAGTAGTCATACCAAAGAGTTCTTGATACTAGTAAAGCTACCTACCATAAGCAATTCACAAGCATCACCACAGAAATTAAATTAAAAATATATAAATAAGAAGACACAGAAACAATATGCAACCATAGACTTCCAGCTTACCAGTGGCAAACCCAGGAAGCAATGAGGTGCAAAAATTTGAAAGCCACTCCCCTGGACTTTTTGAAGTGGTAACAGTAGAAGTATCAAAGCAGAAGAACTGGGCTCTAAAAAATAATCAAATCAGAAATAATTTCTCAGATAATTACAGAAAAGATGACCATAACAAAAGACACTGTTAGTGAATCTAGAGTAGATATAAATAAAAAACTTGAGGAGCTAAGGAAAGTGATGGAATCCATAAATGCCCAATACCAAAAAAATGAAAGCCATGAGACAGATTCAGATATTCACTAGATTAAAAATTCCATTGAAAGTATATGCAGTAGAATGAACCAATGTGAGGACAGAATATCAGATCTAAAGGACAGATTTGTGGCTAGTGATCATGAAAAGAAAGACTTTTTAAAAATAGCAAGGACCACAAAAAATTAATATAATCACTGCTAGATGATAAGAAGAATGACATGAGATTGATGGGAATCAATGAAGAATTAAGAGATAACACAAAGGACATAAAAATCCTGTTAAGAGAAGTAATGCTAGAAACCTTTCTAAAAATGGAAAAAAAAATTGATATACATTATAGGTGAGAGATATAGAACTCCATATGGCCATGAAAAAAAAATCTACACCAAGGTATATAATAATCAAATTCCAGAAATTCAACATGAAAACAGAATATTAAAAGCTCTTAGAGAAAAGAAACAAATCACCTGTAAAGGAAAGCCCATCACAATCACAGCAAACTTCTCAAAACAAACTCTTAAGTCAAAGAGAGCTTGGAGTGAAGGATTTCAAGTCCTAAAACACAACAACCTTCAATGCAAATAGATGTACACCACACAACAATCTTTCAAAATGGATGGAGAAATTAAATGCTTCCATGACAAAGAACAGCTAAGGAAATTTATGACCACAAATAGCAGAATGCCAAAATATTCTGAAGAATGTTGTAGAAAGAGATAATGAAGACTACAACTCCACTAATCCAAACAGAATAAATTCAACAGGCAAGCCAAGCAATTAAACAAAGAAAGAAAAAGAACCAACAACAGGAAAATAACATGACAAGTGTTAGTCAATATATATCACATATAAACATCAATGTTAATAGTCTCAATTCACCAATCAAAAGAAACAGACTGGCAGAATGGATCAAGAAACAAGATCAAACAATATGCTGCATACAAGAAGAAGCACATTTAACTAAAAAGGACATTCATAGACTTGTCTGTCAGATTTATTTCACTTAAGAGTATGGCCTCAATGTGCATCCATTTAGCTATAAACGACTCTAGTTTCTCATTCTTTATGGCTGAGTATACTCTGTTTTCTAAAAAAATCCACATCTTCTTTATCCAGTCTCCAGTCGATGGGATTACAAACTGTTCCACTGTAAACATGGATGCACCTATATTGCTGTGGCATGAGTCTTTTAATTCTTTTGGGAAGACACCAAAAGTCAAAGGATGGAAAACAGTACTCCATGTGACAAGAAACCAGAAAAAAAAAGTATGGATAGCTATTCTATTTAGAGACAAAGTAGATTTTAACCCAAGACTGATCAAGAGGGACAAGGAATGTCAATACATACTTGCTAAGGGAACAATTCAAGAGGAAGAGATAACAATCTATGTTATGCACCAAATACCACCACACCCAATTATGTAAACCAAATATTAATGTATATAAAAAAGTAAATAAGCACTAATACCATTGCAATGGAGGACCTCAAAACCCCATTATCGCAAATAGACAGATCGATTAGATAAAAAATTAAAACAAAGTATAAGAGGGCCAGGGATTTAGCTCAGTGTTGCTGCCACCTGCCTCACAATCACAAGGTCCTGAGTTAGATCTCCAGTACCAAAAAATAAGAAGTATAAGAACTGAATACATTTTTTAACAAATTGACTTAGTAGCTATCCACAAAGTGTTCCACTACAAATCATCAGAATACACACTTTTTGCAGCTATACATGGGACATTCTCCAAAATAGACCACATTCTAGATCATAGAACATGTTTAACTATATTCAAGGGAATTGAAATTATCTCATACATAACATCAGAACACAGTGCAATGAAATTAGATATCAATAGCAAAAGAACCCACAAGAACTATGCAAACACATGAAAATTAAATAACACCCCTCTGAACAACCAATGGGTCACAGATGAAAGTGGAAAATTAGAGAGTTTCTACAATTAAATGACAAAGGCAATACAACCTACCTAACTTATGGGATGTAATGAAACCAGCCCTATGAGGGAAATTTAGTGGTGAATTCTAACATCAGTAAAACAGAGTGTGCTCAAATAAACAATCCAATATTGAACCTCAAGCTTCTAGAAAAAGAAGAGCAAGTGAAGTTACAAATCTCATATGAGGGAGGAAATCATAAAGATCAGAGCAGAAATTAATGTAATCAAGACTAAGAAAAAAATACAAAGAATCAATGAAGCAAAGAGTTGGTTCTTTGAATGATTAAATAAAATTGATAAACCTGTAGCCAAACATATCAAAGTAAGGAAAGACTCAAATTCCTGCAATTATGAATGAAAAGGATGAAGTCACAATGGATTCTATAGAAATACAGAACGTCATCAATATGTACTTCAAGAACCTGTACTCTAATAAGAAGGAAAACACAGAAAAAATGGAAAACTTCCTAGGTACATGTGAATTTACAAAGCCGAATCAAGAAAATGTAAAATTCTAAATAATACAATTCCAGTCAAAGAAATTGAAAATGTTATTAATAATTTGCCAACAAAGACAAGCCTAGGTCCTGAGAGCTTCACTTCTGAATTCTATAAGAAATTTGGATAAGACCAAATGCCAGTTCTCTTCAAACTCTTTAATCAAATAGAAAGAGAAGCAATACACCAAAAATCATTCCTGGAAGCAAGTATTACTCTGATACAAAAACAAGAGAAAGATCCAACCAAAAAAAAAAAAAAAGAAATATAGGTGACTCCTTAATGAACACAGATACAAAAATCCTCAATAAGATACTGACAAACAGAATTCAGCAAATCATCAAAAAGAGTATACACCATGACCAAGTAGGATTCATCCCAGGGGGGCAGGGATGATTCAGCCATGCAAATCAATAAATGTAATATACCATATCAACAGAGCGAAAGACAAAAACCACATGATCATCTCAATAAATGCAGAAAAATCATTTGACAAAGTAAAACACACATTCATGATAAAACCCTGCAGAAAATTGGAGTAGATGGTCTTTATTTCAATCTGATAAAAGCCATCTATGTCCAACCAACAGCCAACATCATGCTAAATGGTAAAAACTGAAAGCTTTCACTCTAAAATTAAGTACAAGAAAAGGAGGTCCACTATCACCAAACTTATTCAATATACTTCTGGAAATATTAGCAAGAACAATTAGACAAAAGAAATAAATAAAAAGAATAAGGATAAGAAAGGAAGAAGTTAAATTGTCATTATTTGCAGGTGATGTGATACTCTACATAGAAGACCCCTAAAATTCCACCAAAAGACTTCTAGATTTAATAACCAAATTCAATCGCATAGTTGGATACAAAGTGAAAACTCAAAAATCAATAGCATTCCTATACACAAATAAGAAACTCACACAGAGAGAAATTAGGGAAACAACACCTTTCACAATAGCATCCAAAAAAATAAAATACTTAGGAATCAAACAAGTTAAAAGACCTTTACATTGAAAACTATAGTACTCTGAAAAGGAGATCAAAGTGGATATCAGAAAATGGAACAATATTTTTTATTTTGGGGTAGGAAGAACTACTACAGTGAAAATGGTCATACTTCCAAAAATTTTATCAAGATTTAATACAATTCCAAACAAAATACCAACAGCATGCCTCATATTACTAGAGAAAACATTCCTAAAATTCATTTGGAACCAGAAGACACCTGCAATAGCAAAAGGAATTCCAGGCAAAAAAGGTAAAGCAGAGGGTATCACAATCCCTTACTTGAAATTATACTACAGAGCTACTTTGATAAAAACAGCATGGTACAGGCAAAAAAACAGACCTGAGGATCAATGGAACAGATTAGAAGATGCAGAAACAACTTCAAACACACTCAGCCACTTCATCTTTGACCAAGGGGCCAAATATTTTCACTGGAAGAAAGCCTCTTTAATAAATGGTCCTGGAAATACTGCCTTTCCCCATGTCATAGATTAAAATTGGCTGATGCTTCTCACCATGCACTAAACTAAAATAAAAATGGATCAAAGATCTAAATATTAAAACAGAAATCCTAAATCTGTTGGAAAATAGAATAGGTAGAATTCTTAAAGACATAAGTGTAGGCAAAGACTTTATGAACAAGAACACAATTGCACTGGAAATACTACAAAGAATGAACACCTGGGATCTCATCTTCTTAAAAAGCTTTCATACATTGGGCCAGGGTTTTAATTCAGAGACACTGCACCTGCCTCACAAGCACAAGGTCCAGAGTTCAATCCAGGGTACCAAAAGAAAAAGAAAAAAACAAAAGCTTTAACACGGCAAAAGAAATCACCAACAAAGTACAGAAACAACACACAGAATAGGAGAACATTCTAGGTAAATGGATGCTCCTAGAAACCATACTCTTAAGTGAAATAAATTAGACACACATATGTAAATATCATATTGTTTTTCTGGAGTGAGAAACTGCAAGTGTAAATAAGGACAAAAATGTATAATACACATTGTGAAATAGGAATAAAATGTTCAAATGGGAAGGGGAACTGCAGAGGGGGAAGGAGAAAGGAAGGAAGAGAAGAGAAAAAATGAGAAAAGAAGGAAGAAATGTAAACAAAATTTTTGTAAATAAGGAGGGGAAGAGTGTTTGAAGGGAGGGGTGGGGATTGGGAAAATAGGAAGAATGAAGATATATCATGATGTCAGAGATTTAGCTCAGTGGCGCTGTGCTTGTCTCAAAAGCACAAGGTCCTGAGTTCAATCCCTGGTACCGAAAAAAAATAAATATAAAAAAAAGATATATCATATACAGGTACAAATTCCCTATGATGAATGTGACCATTATGTATATTTAAAATGTACCATTAAATTCTTTTAATTAAAAAAGAAATCACCAACAGAGTGAAGAGACAACCCACAGAGTGGGAACAATACTTTTTTAATCTTTCTTATAGTACCTTGTTTTTATTTTCTTTTTAAATATTTATTAGGTATATAGAACAGTGCATTTTGTTTTGACATAGTGGTGCATGTATGTTACATACTTATATCATTTTCTCACTCCCTTACTCCCTTTCTCCTTCCCTCTTACCTCCCCCTGGTCCCCTTACTCTCCCTGGTCCCTTTCTTCTTTCTAATAGACCCCTTCTACATTCGTGCCATTTATTCTTTTGTTTTGAAATGTTTTTTTAGAGTCCACATATGAGAGAAAACATGCAATATTTGGCTTTTTAAGACTAGTAAATTTGATTCTTGTTCTAGCATAGAGAGTCAGGGTGCTAACAGCCATCTGGCCCTGAAGACTAATTCACTCCTACTGATGGGATTGAGATGGTCACCCCTGATATTGTCCAGGTCATGGTTTCCTGATGAAGCATATTTCAGCTAGGAACACAAGGAAATGAGAGGCAAGTCTGCTCGTTATTGTCCATTTCCTGAATTACTTCATTTCCAACACTTCTCTATTTTTCTATCTCATACCTCTGCCATCACCAAGTGATACTGATTCTACTTCCTGACATTTTTATGCATCCCTAAGAATTTCCTTTGTGCAAACCTGACCATCTCATATGTGGCCTCTACTCCAGTATCTGTACCCTGGAAAAATATTTTTGCCAACTGTTCCTCAGACAAAGGACTACTATCTACAATGTACAAAGAACACAAAAAAATCAGACCCTCAAATTTAAAGGCTCCACCTAAAAATGAGCACCTGAAATGAATAGACACTTCTCAGATGAAGAAGTACAAATGGCAAATAAATCTCTGAAAACGCATTCAATGTCACTGGTCATTCCAGAGATGTAAATTAAAACAATGCTGAGATGCCTTCTCACTTCAGAAAGAATGGCTTTCCTCAAGAGAAAAATCAATAATAAATGTCAGGGCTGTGAGAAAAAAGGAACCCTTCTCCACTGTTGGTGGGAGTGTAGACTGCTGCAACCACTAGAGAAATGAGTGTGGAAATTCCTCAAAGAACTAAAACTAGAAGTTCCACTTGACCCAGCTATTCCCCTTCTTTGAACCTTCCCCAAAATGTTAAATGCATCATGCCACAGTGATATATGCACACCCATGTTTATAATAGAACAGTTTGTAATAGCTAAGTCTTGGAAACAGCCCAAATGCCCATCAACCAGTGAATGAATAAAGAAGATGTGTTTTTTATACAATAAAGTACTACTCAACCATAAAGAAGGATAAACTTGAGACATTTCTAGGTAAATGGATGCACCTTGGCATCATACTCTTAAATGAAATAAATCAGACACACATGTTTAAGTACTACATTGTCTGGTGTGAAAAACTTGAAGTGTAAATAATTACCAAAATGTATAATAGATGTTGAGAAATGGGAAGAAAATATTCAGATGAGAAGGGGAACAAGGAGTGGGGGAGGAAGGGACACGAAAAAGGAGAATATAAGGAAAAAATGGAAACAAAGCTTTTGTGATAAGGAGGGAAAGAGGGTTTAAGGGATGGAAAGGGAATGGAAAAAATGAAGAATGATGTATCATGTACAGATACAAATTCCCTATGATGAATGTTATCATTATATATATCTAAAATTCTATAATACAATTAATTAAAAAATTATGAAGTCTATTCAGTATCAAGCACTGGTGAGAATCTAGTAAAATGAGAAGTTTCATAGTTGAGTGATAGAAATGTAAATTTGTGTAATTCCTTTGCACAAAAATTTTGACATTTTTTAAGGAGGGTATAAATATGTACCATAATGTCAGATAATTGTACACCATGCTACAAGTTGAAGAGTGTTCATTGTAACTTTTTTGGAATAGCACAGCTTGAAAAAAAAACAAATAAGCTTCTTCAGTATAAAATATTAAACAATAAAACCCAACTACAGCTATACAACACAACACATTTCACCTCACAAACATAAAGCTGAGAAAAATAAGCCCAGCACAAAATAAATGCACACACTATAACTCCATTAATGCTTGCTTCAGCAGCACATATACTAAAATAATTCCATTTATACAACCCTCAGAAATATGCAAAGCTAAACTATATAACAAAGATTACCATGTGCATGGTAATCCTATAAAAAATCAAATCATGACAAAGTCAAGGATGTAGATAACATTAAAAGATAGGAGGAAGTTTGATTTAAAAGCAGCAGGTAGGTGGAACAATTTATCTAAAGAACTGACAATATTCTCTTTCTTGACCTGGATAATGCTGTACAGTAGTTTGTAAAATCGCATATATTTTTATACACTTTTTTACATGTGTCTTATTTTATAATAAATCAAAGAAATAAAAATTATGTCACCATAATGAAATATATTTTAAAAAGCAACCAACTACAACCAAATCAAGAATGTGAAAACTACTAGATTAATAAAAAGCAGGTGGAAAAAAATTAGATTAAAGTGAAAATTAATAAAATAGACATCAAGAAATAGCATACTGACAGAAACTAATTCTGGGAAAGACTAATAAAATAGTCCTGGACTTAATTTATAGAGTTTTAGAAATATATAAGAATAATTCATGTGAATAACTATGCCAATAAATTTGAAAACTTTGAAAGAATGAAACATGTTTTAGAAAACAATAACTTACTAAAACTAAGTTCTATTGGAAACTGAATAGACCAATGTGATGGTTAACTTAATATTAACTTGGCTAGGGAAAAGTGCTCAGATATTAGGTCAGACATTATTCCTGATGTTCCTATAAAGGTGGTTTTGGATGAGGTTAAGATTTAAATTGGTGGAGTTTGAGTAAAGCAAATTACCCTCCATTATGTAAGTGGTACACATCCAGGCAGTTGAAGCCTTGACTAGAACACACATTGGCCTCCACTTGAGCAAGAAGGAATTCTGCCAGCACAGGACCTGAGACTCAAGCTGCAAATCTTCCCTGAGTCTCCAGCCTGCCTACCTACCATGCAGACTTCATATTGACCAAGCATCCACAAGTGAGGAAGCCAACTCCTTAAAATAAATATCTTTCAGGGCTGGGGATTTAGCTCAGTGGCACCACACCTGCCTTGCAAGCACAAGGTCCTGAGTTCGATCCCCGGTAACAAAAAGGAAAAAAATCTCTATAGATACAAATATAGACATAGGTATAGATAGAGATAAATCTACTGTGGCTATATCTATAATTGTATAGCTCTTGATTATTTATGCACATAAATGCACTGAAATAATACAACTGATAAAGAATTAAACCAACCATTTAATTTCTACCAAGCCCCTAGATATTTTTTGAAACTAAGTTTCAGTTTATATTTCAGCAACAGGTAATTCCTGCCTATATAAACTGTCCCAAGAAGTAAACAAGGAAGAGCCTCCAAATAATTAGTGAAGCAGTGGTACCTTGTCACCAAAGATGGACAAGAACTATATGGAAAGGTTACCTTTGCACATTTTTCCCCTCTGCGTAGAATGCTCCTCCTCACAACTTCACTCAGCTGCTTCATTCATTTCATTCTGTTTCTACATAAATTTCACCCTCTCTGAGAAACCTTCCCCCACCACTCTATGTAAAATAATTTGGTCTTTCTCAAACAAGTTTTCTTCTTTTATCATTTTTTCCCACAACCTTTATCACTGCCTGGTGTAATACATATTTGCCTATTGTTTGTCTCTCCTATTGAATGTAAGCTCCTTTGTGACAGAGTGCGCTTTTCTCTGTGATCTTCCCAGCACTTAGAACACGATGTACATTCCATAATTGTTTGCTGAAATTTTGATGAATGAAATGTTCCTCTCATTATGGTAACTGATGGATGAATAGTTATTTATGTATACAATTGAAATACAATACAGCAGACAAAAGTGAAAGAACTGTATTCACTTATATCGATACATCAAAATATATTCTTAATAAGATATGTTCAGAGTGGATATATATACATATATATGTATTTTAAATGTTAAAAATGATACTATATATTGGTTATTGTTAAATATATACTTAGTATCATACTGTGCATGGGAAATGCACAACCTCTGAAGAATACATTAAGGATTGCTTACTAGGGAAATACTAGGAAGAATTTAATTTTCCATCAGCAAGATGATAGATAAGTAAACTATGCTATTGAGCAATTAAAATGAATCAAGTTCAAGTACTGTAGGTCCCTGGAAAAATTCTAGTAACATAATATAGAGTAAAATAATCATTTTGGTGAAAATATGCTAAGCATGATATTATATATCAGGGATCCACAAATGTGGGCCAAATCTGGCTCACAGCATATTTTTTTATGCCTTACAAACTAAGAAAATTGTTCATATTTTAAATGGGAAGAAGAGGAAGAGGATGGAGGAAGAGGAAGGGAATGAATAAGAGGAGAAATGTATCCTACAGAAACTTTGTGATCCACAAAGCCGCTATTTAACTCTACAAAAATGTCTCCTGAACCCTGCTATATATATTGCTTATTAGTTTGCTAGTGCTTCTGTAACAAAGCATCACAAACCAATAGTTTAAACAACTGAATGTTATAGTTTTACAGTTTTAGAAGTTAGAAAGCCACACTCAGTGGCTTGGCAGGGTTGGTTCTTTCTGAAGGCTATAAGGAAGAATCTACTCCATATCTCAATCCTAGATTCTGATAGTTTGCTATCAATCTTTAACAGTTCTTAGATTGCAAATCTCTATCTTTATCTTCATGTGGCCTCCCCCCCCACCGTGTGTTTGTGTATCTGTGTCCAAATTTCTTTTTATAAACCTGCCAGTCATATTGGACTAAGGTCCACCCCACTCTAGTATGGCCTCATTTAGCTAACTACACCTGCAACAACTCTATTTACAAATAAGATCGCACTCTGAGGTACCGGGCCTTATGACTTACAACAACTAAATTGGAGAGGGGACACAATGTTCAACCCATAATCACATTTTTCAAATATACATCATAGTTTATGAATATGTAAGTAGATAGGGAAAGTCTAAAACATCACGAAAATGTTATACACCAGTTCAAGGTTATTAACTATCTCCAAAGAGCAGGGGGAATAGAGGAAAAGTTGAATAATGAAATCTTAACAGTATTTAACCTTATTTTAAAAAATCTAAAGTCAGCCAGGCCTGCTGGGGTACACCTGTAATCCCAGAACTTGGGGAGGTTGACAGGAGGGTTGCAAATTCCATCCCACCCTGGGCTACTTCGTGACTTAATGAAACTCTGTCTCAAAATAAAAAATAAAAGAGGCTGGGGATATAGCTCAGTGTGAAGACCTTGTGTTCAATCCCCAATACTGCAAAAAGAAAAAAATATCTGCAGTTAATATGGCAAAATAAATGTTAAACCTGAGTGTCAGGTATATATGTGTATGTCACTATTTTCTAAACTCTTCCTGTCGATAAGAGTCATTCATTCCCTAAAAGAAGCTAAAATGGGATTGACTCACTCTAACAACAGTTTTTCCTCCAACAATTAAAATATATCATCACCTTTTCATGTTAAAATCAAGTGAAATGATTGGTTTGCTTTTAGTGGCCCTATTTACAAAAACATTTTGTGTTTAAAAGCATGATAACAGTTAGTGGACTAAGATGCATCCATGATGAGTGGAAGGCAGAATCTAAGGCAAATGGGAAAGAGAGAAATTTGTAATCCTCCATTTTGTGCTCACTTCACTCTTTTTGAGTGGAAAAGGGACAGAAATGCAATATGTTTAATATATTTTTCTTCCTTCTTTCATCTCTCACTTTATTTTCTTCTGTTGTGTGGGGTTCTGTTCATTTAAATCCCAATTGTTTTCTACCCCATACTAATTTCAAATATTTACACTAAAAAGATATCCGTGAGTCAAAGGACCTCAAAGTCTAGCTAGCCCTGCTCCACCAACAGGTAGCTGCTTGCTTTTGGGAAAACTTCTCAACCTTAATTTATTTTTTTCATCTAGCAAATGAAATATTTGGGTTAGATCACCTCAGATCTAAATATCTAAAAGAACAAAAGTGATTGATGGAGCATAACATAAAAATCTTACATAATTCATGAAAATGTAAGAATTTCAGTTAGATATGTGTGTGTTTTCAATTCTGTGTTAAGCTAGGTAGCTGATGTGATTAAATCTTTTTCAGAGTGGAACACAATTACTCATTTGTTCTGGCATTATGTAGACACAATCTGTGTTAACCTGACTCACTCATTCAGTGTACAGCATTTCATTCTCCACACATAAAGACCTACAAATGACCTTGACAATGTTGTCACTCAACTCTTAGGAAGGAAAAAATAAGTGTAGGTGCCAGCTGCAGCTCTCATTCATGACATTTGAGTATGATTTTTCCCTGAGCTAATCTTTAGGTACTCTTAGCCCCTTAACCAATGTCTGAAACAAAGCCAATCACACCAAATATATTCTAGGTTTTTATGGAGGATTTTGTAGGGTCATAGGGAAGAATGAGGTCAGACAACATACAAGTATTTCATGTGAATACTCCTAATTGGAAACATCTTTCCTCTAAATCTCTTCTTTGTGCTTTAGCCATTTGTTCTCTCTTCTTCTCCAACTCTGCCCCAAATAGTGCTCAGTTAACTTTTTCTCCTTGATCCTCTTTCTATATGAAAGAGCTTCTTCTTTCAGTGAGAACAATGGGCTTCGGAGACTCAACCTTCCTTCTCTGTGTCTTTATCTAAGCATCTCCTCAAGGAGATGGTTTCTGTCTACAAAGAAATGCCTCTTCTAGACATAAAGATCAACTTTTCCACCTCTAGGCATCTGCCTGTTGCAGGCTGTACTTACTTGTGAAAGGCTACTTGCCTGTTGCAGACTGTACTTGATATAGGAAGGAACCTTCTTCCCACATTCCTCTATGGTCTCAGTTATGTACAAAGTGTTGAAAAATTGTTTCATGGAATTGTTACCCCTTGTCTCCAATAGAAGCATGGGTAGCAGATCTTTCAGCCTATCTCTCAGGCACCAAGATCATTAACTGACACCAAAGTTGTCCTGGACTGAGGCATCTAATTCTTTCAGCACCTAAACTACTTAGAAGGCTGGTTTTTTTACTCTATCCAAACTCAATTGGAAAATCTACTTAATTAGAAGGAAAAATAGGAAAGTGTTTTAACACTGTGCAAGTACAATTTTCTCAGATGATTAGACACTTTTTCTTTTGAAATGAATAAATAAAAGAGGAGGGGCAGAATAATAATGGTACAGGTTTTAGTTTTTAAAGTTCAAATAAAATTAGCATAATTTCCCTTTTATTAAGCTACACTAGATAGAAAGCACATTACAGGCACTGTAGGTGGAGATGTGGGTGGACACATGAGGGAAAATGAGAGAACACTGAAAATACAGCTGAAATAATGAGCATGTAAGATGAAGAACAGCAGCAAGGATCAGGCTGGAGGATGGAAGTATCCTGACTTTGATCAAAGACAAAGGGGATGGAGCAAAGAAAATAAGAGGGAATCATTCCGCTGAGCAGAGACATTAGTGTAGCCTAGTCCAAGGGAGTTGAGCATAGATAGCCAGAGACCAAAAACACTGCCATTGACTTGTGGTTAAAGAATTATAATTTGTGCTTAACGGAGAGAAAAGCACAATATTATCATTTATAGAAATATCTAGTTTCTTTAAGACTAACCATAATAGAAATAGTAGAAACTACATAGTTTGCTTCCATTTGATCTGGAGGAGGCTTGCTCGAATATAGTACACTGGATTTAACGTTCATTCTGCTCACCTACCTCAAGGCATGGACAGCACAACCTTCTACGCATACCCTTCCTTCTTTATTCATTTTACAAATTAGGAAATGAAAGATCCAGAATTGTTTTTCTTTTTTGTTTTGTTTTGTTTTATTGGTACCAGGGGTCAAACTTGGGTCCTTGTGCTTGCTGCAGCAGGTGGTGAAACCACTAAGCTAAATCCTTGGCCCAGGAAATGAAAGATCAACTGTAAATCTGAAAACAAAATGATTTTTTTAAATCTTGAGCTTTGAGAGGCAGACAACCAAATCTCCATATGTGATTTTTGCAGAAAGTGCTATGTTGCTTGACATAAAGCAGCAAATGAATCAAGAAATTGACAGAATTAAGGCAACTGATTGAAGTTTTCAAAGGATGTTTACTAACTAGTAGATAAACCTGAATTTGGGATTTCCTCGCCTAATCTGTGCCAAGCATACTTTTTTATATGATACTATAGTTTCAACTAAAAATCTCAAAAGTTCAGAGAATTATAGGTATAATATTTTCTCTTCCCAAAGCCTAGGTAGTTAGATCAGAAGGTCTTTACCCCACTCGTTCAGCCTGTTCTCTATGTGCATGGTTCTGCTCTCTAACCTCTTTCCTAGCTCAGGATCTCCTTCTCATTCACTGCCCCCAAACTTTCTCAGTTTCCACCTACACCTATCTTGTCCAAATGTTCCCTACTTCTTTATACCATGCTTGCCTTTGGTGGCTATTGAGAGGAATTTTGATTGCCCAATAAATATGGAGCCCAAATTTTTACCAATGGAAATCAGCTCACCCTTATCCGAGTACAAGGAATATACTAAAGAAATAGAATTCTTTCTTTAGTATCCTGAGGCTTTCCTCCTGAAGAAGAGGGATTGTCTATATACATTAAGACCAATAGCTCTTTCTAGTAAAGAAGAAAACAATACAAAGTAAAATTTTCTCTTAAAATAAGATAAAACAATATATCCTGCTCAAAAGTCTGCTTCTCATTATGGATAATCTGTTCTTAGTATATACCTCTTAACCCATTCAAGATGCTATAGCAAAGTACCTGAAACTGAGTAATTTATAAGCAGCAGAACTTTGTTGCTCACAGATCTGGAAGGTGGGCAGTCCAAGATCAAGACACTAGTAGATTTGGAGTGTGGTGAGGGCTACTTCTTCACAGACAGTACTTTATGTATGTCCTCACATACCAGAAAGGGTAACAAGCTCTCTTAGGTCTCTTTTATACAAGCAATAATTCCACTCATGAGGGTTCGGCTCTCATACCTAATCACTTCCCAAAGGCCCTCACCTCTTATTATATTTGGGGATTAAGTATCAACATATGCACTGGGGAAGACACACAAACATTCAGGTAATAACACCATCTTAAAACTTGTGAGTACCAACCTACTGCCTGCAACTTGTCCCCTCATCTGCCTCTCTGGAAGAGTTCTAGTTGTTCTTAAAATGGCTCATCTGACAGTATGCTTCCCTCAGTGACCTTATCTAACAAAGCCCCTTATTTATTCTTTGTATAGGAACATAATTTGTTTCATTTATAGCATTCATTGCACTTGAAATTACTGTATGACTTTGTCTATTTTCTTGTATTTAAATTTTGTCATTTCGCCATCAGTTAAATGACTATATTTCTTACTGTTTTTCTGTCATCTCCAGTAACTGACTGCTTCTGCCACACAATTGGTGCTAAACAAATATTTGTGGAATGAGTTAGTAATCTAGTATGAGCTAGGTAATCAGGATACTGCCAATCATAGGTAACTCTCCAGGTCAACAATATACTGTATCTGTATGTGTGGCCCAAAATAACAATAGTCACCTGGATTCTGTGTTTTCTGAAAAAGAAACTGTTTTATCTGTGAGCAGAAAATTTAACTCATCCTATCTATGATAAACTAAATCATTAATGTCCATCCTTCACACTTTCTGTAGCCTTTAATTTTACACATCTTGCTTTGGCCAATGTAGGTAAAAGTGATGTTGAGCTATCTCCATACTGATTTCCACAGTGCTTGCACCAGTCTACACTCCCACCAGCAGTGGACCAGGGTTCCTCTTTCCCCACAGCACCACCAGCATTTGTTATTGGTTGATTTCATGATAGCAGCCATTCTTTCTGGAGTGAGGTGGAATCTCAGTGTTGTTTTCATTTGCATCTCTGGAATGACCAGTGATGTTGAACATTTTTTCATGT
>NW_004624887.1:1946499-1965186 GCF_000247695.1 Heterocephalus glaber
ATACCTAAAATGTACCAATAAAAGAATTTAAGAAAAATAAATAAATTTAAAAAAAAATAAATCTTACAGGAGAAATAAATTATCAGTTTAGCATGGGATAAAAAAGGACTTGTGTCCATCCCTTTATATAAAATTCATTCAGTCCATCTCTAAATGTTGCCAAAGTCCTTATGGTTTCAACAATGCTGAAAAGTCCAAGTCCAAAGTCTCCTCTGAGATGTAACACAAACTCTTAGTTGCAAGCCCCTGTAAAAATGAAAAGAAAGTTAAACACGTCTAAAATATAATGGTACAAGATAAACATTCCTATTCCAAATGGTAGAAATAGGGGGATAGAAAGAAATGAGACCAAAATAAGACGAAATACTGTGGGGCAAACATTAAATTGTGTATTTCCATGTCCAGCACTTGGGGCAATCTGTGGTGAAAATGGACTCCAAAGGGTTTGGCTGCCTCCCTCAATATAGCACTGCTGATGGTTGTAGCCTTCATGGCTTCTCTCTTGAGCCGATGTGGCTCACTCCTTGTGGTTTTCCTCAGACAATCCATTTTCTTGGCTTTTCCAACATCCTGGGCTCTCCACTGCACTTTTGGCTTTACACTCACAGGTTCACACACTGCCCTCTTGGGGGCACATTGCCTGGCTTCCCAGGCCTTCTGAAATTTGGATGGGAGCCTCCCTGACCCGACATATGCCAGGACAGTTCTTCCCACCTGAAATCTCTTGGGCCTGGTCTTTTCTGTCTCCATTTTGTTCAACTTTCTGGTCTTCTTATCTCCTACAAGAATCTCTTATCAAGCTCAGCTCACTGCATTCTATGGCTGCTTCTCCAGCCATCATCTTCAAACCTTTCTAATCTCTTCCAAAGGCTTCTAAATCACATGATCAGATAATATCATAGCAATGACCTCATTTCTCTGGTAATAAAGTCTTTATTAGTTATTTTTTCATCACTGAGCCATAATTCCAGACACTCACAACTATAAAGAGGAAAGGTTTATTTTGGCTCACAGTTTGCAGAGGTTTCAGTCTATAGTTGGCTAATTCCAAGGTAGAGTGGCATGGCAGATGGGCATGGTAGAGGAGGCTTGCTCATCACATAGCAGTCAAGAAGCAGAGAGAGAGAGAGAGAGAGAGAGAGAGATCAAGGGAGAAAGAAGTGAGATATACCCTTCCAGGCCACATCCCCAGGGACCCACCTCCTCCAACCAGGCTTTACCTCCCAACATCACATTCAGCTATAAACTCATCAGTAGATAATCCACTAATGAGTGTCATGTCCCCATGATCCAATCATCTCCACAAACCCCCAACCAACCTATGATTGCATGGCCTTTGGGGGGATATCTAGCTATAAACCATAACAGTATGAAAGAATCTGTGGACTAATTTTTAAACAACCACACTTATGGATTGGAAAATAGAAGATATGAAAATGTTGCTGTTTTCTTAGGTGGCATAATTTAGAAATTTGTCATTTGAAGGAGATGTATGCAGAAGTATTGAGTGAAATGTCATAATGTTGAATAAGAGAAAGAAATAAAGCAAATATGGAAAAATATTTGTACTTGTATCTGGAAGGAGGGTATATAAATACTCATTGAATTACTTTCTCAACTTCTTCCTATAAGTAAAATTTTTACAGTAAAAAATGGAGGGGAAAAATGGGTATTAAGTTTGAACTAAACATCATGGCTAGACTGTGCTAAATGTTGGGTATGGGAGTCAAAATTGAAGATAAGTACAAATTAGGCAGGAGACCCAGACTCTCATGTACTCCAAAAAGTTAAAAGTAGTGAATGAAAGAAGATTTAAGGAGGTGGGTTGAAAAGTTCAGTTGGATTGCAGAGGGGTCAGGGGAGCAGTGATGCAAAGTAAGAAGTGTCAAGTTATAGATGAACTAGCCATTGCCATCTATTATGGAGGAAAAGGAACTCTCATACACTGTTGTTAGGGATGTAAATT
The DNA here is from genome assembly GCF_000247695.1 of Heterocephalus glaber. Next base: position 1,948,466 of record NW_004624887.1, read on the forward strand.
AGTACAGCTGCTATGGAAAGCATTATGAGGATTCTTCAAAAACTGGAACTAAAACTACCGTATGACCCAGCAATTTCACTACTGGGTATATATCCAAAGCAATTGAAATCAGTATGTTGAAAAGACATATGCACTCTTAGGTTTATTACAGCATTATTTACAATACTCAAGATATGGAATCAACCTATGCATTCATCAACAGATAAATGGATTTAAAATGTCATATATATATATATATATATATATATATATATATACACACACACATAAGGAGATACTGTTAAACAATAAAGAAGAAAATTCTGTAATTTGTGGCAACATAGATGAACCTAGGAACATTGTGTTCAATTAAATATTCCAGGCACTGAAAGACAAATACCACATGTTCTCATTCATATGTGGAATCTAAAAAAGTTGGTCTCAAAAAAGTAGAGAATAGACTCAGAGCCTGGGAAGGGTGTAGGAGAGGGAGGGATGGAGAGAGGATGGTTTATTAGTACAGGGGTGCATTTGGTTTGGAGGAATAATTTTTAATGTTCTACAGCACACTGTGGTTAACAATAATTAATTGAGTATTTAAAAATAGCTAGTTGAGAGAATTTTGAATGTTTTCAACACAAAAAAATATGTGTCTGAGGTGATGGATGTGCCAGTTTCCTTCATCTGATAATTACACACTGTATATATGTATTGAAATGTCACACTGTGCCCCATAATTATATACAATTATTGTGTCAGTTAAAAGTAAAAATATATTTTAAAAAATGAGAGAATGCCGTCTTCAATTTTCAAAATTGTATCCCAGTTTTAAGGGCCATTTAGAAATCTCAATTTGTTGAAAATTTCATTAGGAACAAGCTGTTTGTATGGTTTCAAAGCATCTCTTTACAAATTACATACTTATTTCCAAGGTGAAAATAGTGACTGTACAGTTGACAGATCTGGAAGGCACCTGCTTAACTGAATGATCAAAATTTAACCCCACCAAAATTGGGACAAATATTATCATGTACCTCCTAATATATATGATACACTTAACTAAAAGGATATCACATTCCTGCCAAAATATCTAATCTGAATTTATCTGATGAGGAAGCTTCAGATAAATACAAATTGGACATTCTACAAAATAACTGCTCTGTATTCTGCTATATGACAGACCAAGAAATGCTGAAGAGCTGTTACAGAGTAAAGGTGACTAGGAAGACAATGACCAAAATCAGTGTACAATTTTGAACAAAATTGGATTAGGAAAAACCAAAAGAGCTATAAAGGTCATTATTGAAATAACTTGGAGATTTTAATAAGAAGTATGGATTGAGTAATTAGCATTATATAAACATTGATTTCCTGATTTAGATTATTTTACTGTGACTAAGAGAATTTTCTTGTTTTAAGAAATGCACACAAAAGTATTTGGTAAAGAGGCTTAATGTTGCCACCTTATTTTTGTTTGAGAATTTTTATTTCAGAAAAAAATCATATACACAGAGAGAGGAAGAAAAGAGACAAAATAAGACAGATGGATAAAATGTGAACAATTGGTGAACCAAGAGTATAGGGGAGCTCTTTACATTATTCTTAGACTAAAATTTGATCAAAGTGTTCCCCATTTCCCTGCCTTTCCTTGAGAAATGGGGAAAAAAATAAGAACTAAGATATATCATGTAAAGGTACAAATTCCCAATGATGAATGTCACCATATTGTATATCTAAAATGTACCAATAAAATTAATGAATTAAAAATATTTTATCAAAGTTTTCAAATCCTGTGGTTGGATAAATAATCCCCCAAAGCCCATGTGTTAAAGGCTTGGCTCCAATCTGTGGCATTATTGGGTGTTGGTTGAATCTCCAATAGGTGGGGCTTAATAGAAGGTTTCAGGTAGTTGGTGGTGTGACTTTGAAGATCATGGAATGCCAGTCTCCACTCTCTTTGTTTCTTCCCTGCCATAAGGTAAACAGCTTCAATTACCACCATGATGTTTCTGCCTCACCACAGGCCTAGAAACAGTGAAGACTGCAAACCATGGACTGAAACCTCTAAAATTGTGAGGCAAAATAAAATTTTTCTCCTTGCAAGTTGATCTTAAGTATTTTGTTACAGTAACTGAAAGATGACTAACATATCAAACAAAAGTTATTATAAAAATCACATTTTCTCAGCCTGTTTAACATTTGAAGAGCAAACCAAATGGAAGATGTTCAAATATTATCCCAGATGCAGGGTGCAAGAAAATTAGAAGACAAAACAGGATTCAGTCTCAAATAACTAAATTATTCTTTTAATGAGTGAGAAGACATTGTTCAAAATATCTCTAGTTTTTGCTACTAAAAATCATATGTACTCTAACTGTACAAAACAAATGGATGGTGATTTAGATGTGAAAAAATAAATACTAAGGGCAGATAAGATGCAATACTCTAGTCTGTTTTAATGGTCCCTGGAACAAAATGGAAGTTGGTTCCTATGCCTGACTGTGGAGGCACACCCCTAGTAGCTATGCACAGAGAGCTAAGACTCAAAAGGGAGGGAAAAGAAAGAGCACTAGTGGGACAACACACTGGACCATTCCTTCTCAATGAAAGGAGGAGGGATTTTGGGTATAGCTCAGTGGTAGTGGTAGTGTTTGTGTGGCATGCATAAGGCACTGGGTTCCATCCTCAGCACTGGGGTAATATAAAAAAAGAAAGAAAGAAGGAGAGAGGGAGAGAGAGAGAGAGAGGAAGAAAGAAAGAAAGGAAGAAAGAAAGAAAGAAAGAAAGAAGAAAGAGAGAGAGAAAGAAAGAAAGAAAGAAAGAAGGAAGGAAAGAAAGAAAGATTTTTTATTAGAAAGAAATAATGTCAATGCCAGTTTTTATTTTTGGATCTCTTTTTATTTGTGATTTTTTCTAATGCCTTCAAGTTTTTAAAAATTTTCTGTCTTTTAGAAACCTAAAAATTCAATTCTATATTTTTACATAGTTGTTAATCTATTTATAGTTTATTTACATGAATTCTGTGAAGTGTGCTTCTAAATTATTTTTCTAAATTGCCAATATTTTATCCCAACTCCACTGTTTTGAATGCTCCCTTTATATTATCTCTAATGAGATCTATTTCTGAATTTTCTGTTCTATTCCACTGACCAATATCTTGTCTTCCTCTACAACTACACTCTTTGTACTATTATTACTCATAAATAGGCATTTTGATTGCTCCATAACTGAGCCTGTAATAGAGTGCAATTTTGATTGTATCTGTAACAGAGCATGCTAGCTTTAGCTGCCATAGCAAAATACCACATATTGGGTGACTTAAACAACAGAAATTAATTTTCTAACATTTCTAGAGCTTGGGAAATCCAAAATCAAGTTTCCAGACAATTCAGCAGTCTTCCTGGCTGACAGACAGCTACTTTCTTGCTGTACCCTCATTGGCATGGAAAGACAGAGCAAGTTCTCTGGTGATTTTTCTTATGAGAACACTAATCCTATCTGACCGGGCTCCACCCTTATGATTTCATTTAACCTCAATTACTTCCTTACTCCAAATACAGTTACACTGAGAGTTAAGACTTCCACATATGAATTTGGAAGTATACAATTCAATTCTTAGCAGGATCACATTTCCTGATAAGCATACCAGGCCAATTAAGTTCCTGACCCTATAATTCCTCTTTCCTGTATGTCATAACAATTAGCCACCCTGGTAACTTTTCCTGGTCATCATCCTGGATCCTCCTTATCAATCCCCACTTTGCTAGCCCAGCTTTCTGTCACTAGACCCCAACTCCCACAATATGTCACTTTTCCCTTTTGATTGTGTCAGCCCTCTCAGCCCTCTTGACATTTTGAATCTCAGCAACCGTGCATGGTTCTGGTTCTCTGAGCCACTCTTCTTTGGATACTCCTTTGACCTTATATTAGAATCTTCAGTGAACTGTTATCAAGCCAGTCCCCAGCTCTCTACAGATCTGAATTTCTTCTCATAGGATGAGACATATGATGGCTTCACAATTCACTTTCCAGTTGTACATTGACTCATACCACAGGGCTCTATGACAACTTTATCTCTACTAATAATGGTTTATGTCAATGTGACATGTCTGAGTCAGATTTCTTACCTTACAATCTTAGGATAAGACTTTCCATATATAAAGGACTGCTGAAATCAATGCAATTTGAATACAATTTTTTCCATGTGTCTGAAAAATTCTGTTTTTACTCTAGATGATCTCCCATAAGCTTTTGGGGGAGGCTGCTGTTCTCACTATTTGGCTTCCATCTCAGTGAGTATGGATGACGTGCTAACTGAGCATAGCATCATAATGACAAAGATCCTTTCCTCAATCCTCAGTTTCTTCCTCAAAATTCTAAGAAAAAGTAGGATATTGTCTTGGAATGATAAACTTTCTTGAAAAACTCATTCACTCCCGGGAAATGCATCTTGGTCTTTAGTTTTTCCTTATAAGGTTTTTCTTAAAACTGAAGTTGAGACTATAAGTACTTGGCCACAGACTATCTTATTTGTCCCTTTATACCCAGCATTTAATGTAGTTCTTGCAATATAGTAGATGTTCAGCAAATGTTTATGGGAGGCAAGAAAGATGAAGTGAATTTAAACTTGGGAATTGGAATTAGCTTTTAATTTTTACATATTGGAACCATTTGTTGGTTTCATGAATGCATGGCCCTTTTATCCATGGTATACCAAAATACTATTCATAGGGTCAATATTTGGAGGCCCAGGGCCATTTCTCCAATGACGTCACCAGAAATATATTTCACAGCAGAAAGGTTTACTAGAGATCTATGCATAAAATGTAAAAGATTGGAGATTTTCATTCATTCTTCGAGTCTATAATCATCTAATGTTGTTCTAAAGATAGGAGGAAGTAATGTGTCCCATAAATGATAGAAGCAGGGGCTGTAAATGTTTAAGAAAAGAAGACATTGATATTGATGTTGAACTTGCATTTTTAGAGGTGAGATATCTTAAGCAGTTTTGAAGACAGTAGTAATTGGTGATAAATTTACTTTTGTCTTTTACTCCCCCCCCATTTGGATCTTAAAGAAGTTATAGATAGGATCAATATTCCTATCACTCTTCTTTTTTTAACTAGAAATTCTAACTTCTCTCTAACCACTTACTTTTGAAAGCAGCATCGCATTATTCAGGCACATCACTTAGAAACTGAAACTCAAGGAGTGGAGATTCATGAATAAATGGAATAATCTTCTTGTGTCTTTCTCCCTCCTTGCTTCTTGTTTTAAAATTAATAATTTGCTCTCTGACCGTACTTTGTAATTTATCTTGTCCTTTATCACTATTTACCATTTCATATCTTTGTAGCTTGAGGGGATTTATTTGAAAGAGATTTTTAAAAAGTTTCTGGCTAAAACAGTACATTCCTGGTAACAAAACAACACATGCCAGCTAACCAAGAGTTTGTAGAATATTCTCAGTGGTTCTGAAGACTTGAAAAGGGCCCTATATCCTAAGAGTGGAGACAGCCTTGAAAATGAAGAGGTAAACAAAAATTCATGGGCACAGAAACTATGAATGCACTCATAAATGTAAAGATGCTGTGGTTCATTCTTGAGGATTCCAAGGAACAAAAACAGAGAAAGTGCACAGTGTTTCCCAAGCTTCAATGTGAATGAGAATCAGTGGATCTGGGGTGATGATATTACTGGTCCACAGACCATGCTTTGAGTAGCAGAGTCTTAGTAAATAGAATGGCTAATGAATGCTACTTTCTGATCTACTTATTTGCACCCTCTGTGTCCCAAGAAAATTTTTTTTGCCATTTATAAAGTTATGGGAAACAAAACAAGATAAAAATAAAGGAGGAAATTAATCTTCAGGGGAGAAAAGTAGGAAAGGAAGAGTGTCAGGTTAGGAAAACAATCATCATGCCTTGAACAATCATGCTACAGGAGGGAAAGGGTTTCTGTACTGTTTCAAAAAATTTAAATTGATGGACATGATTTTATGTATTTATTATGCAAAACATGATGTTTTGAACATATATACATTACAGAATGACTAAATCTAGCTCATAAATATATGTATTGCCTCACATATTTCTTATTTTTAGAGTAGCAAGAATACTTAACATTTACTCTCTTAACAATTTTGAAAAATACAATATGTTGTTCACTACAGTCACCATGTTGTACAATACATTCCTTGAACTTATTCCTCCTGTCTAACTGAAATTTTGTATTCTTTGACAAACATCTTCTCAACCATCTTCCCATCAACCACTCCATACCTGTTAACCATCATTCTCCTCTCTGCTTTTATGAAACTAACTTGTTAAGTAGGTTGATTCTATATCTTAGCTATGGTGAATAATGTTAAAATAAAACTAGGAGTGCAGATAATTCTTCAGAATACCAGTTTTATTTGCTTTGGATATATTTGCAGTAATGGAGTTGCTTGATCATATGGTAATTCTATTTTGTTTATTTTTTGGTGAAATCTGCATGTTGATTTCTATAATGGCTGTACTAAATTACAATAGTGTGTAATGATTTATAATTGCAATAATTACAATCTTAGCAATAGTGTGTAAGGATTCCTTCTTCTAAACATCCTCACCAACATTTCTCTTTTGCCCTTTTGATAATAGCCATTCTAACAGATATGAGGTAATATCTCATTTGGGTTTTGACTTGCATTTTGCTCATAATTAGCAGTTTTGAGCATTTTTCAAATATCTGCTGCCCATTTATTTGTATGTCTTTGGGGGAGCAGTGCTAGAGATTTAAACCTAGAGCCTCACATATAACCAGGTAAGCATTCTACCACTGAATTAAACCCTAGCTCTGTATGTCTTTTGAGAATTGTCTATTCAGGGCCTTTGCCTATTTTTTAATTGGATTGCTTTCATGCTATCGAGTTGAGTTCCTTATATATTTTGGATATTAATTCTTTATCAGATGTACATTTGGTAAATGTTTTCTCCCATTCTCTTCTCTTTGTTAATTGTTTTCTTTTTTGTACAGAAGCTTTGTAGTCCATTTGTCTATTTTGGCTTTTTTGTTTCATTTACTTTTGGGGCCATCCCTCCTTCCCCCTCCCCCCAAAAAACATTGCTGAGACAATGTCATGGAGCTGTTCCCTTGTTTTTCTTCTAGTGCTTTTAAAGTTTAAGTCTCATGTTTAAATCTTTAATCCAGTTTCAGTTGAGTTGTTGTATGTGGTGGGAGATAAGGGTTTAATTTCATTCTTTTGCACATGAATATCCAGTTTTCCCAACACCATTAACTGAAATGAATTTTACCCTGTGTGTGTCCCTGATGCCTTTATTAAAAATCAATTGACTATGAATATGTCTGGGATTCCATTCTTTTCCATCGCTCTGTTTCTATTTTTATAACGGTATATGCTATTTTGGTTATTATAACTAATATATTTTGAAGTCAGGGAGTGTAATGCCTTCAGCTTTATTCTTTTTGATTATGGTTGCTTTGACTATAGGAATATTTTGAGGGTTTTCTACAAAGTTTAGGATTTTTTTCTAGTTTTATAAAGAATAACATTGGTGTTTTAACAGGAATTGCATTAAATCTATATATTGCTTGAGTAGTATGGACATTTTAACAATATTAACTTTTCAAACCCATGAACATAGGATATATTTCCATTAATTTGTGTTTTCTGCAAGTTTTTTCATTAATGATTTATAGTTTTCAATGTAGAGATCTTGTACTTCCTTGGTTAAATTTATTCCTAAATATTTTATTTTTGTAACCATTTTAAATTCAATTGTTTCTTGATTTCTTTTTCAGATAGTTTTCTCTTAGTGTATAAAAACACTACTGATCTTTTTGCTGATTTTTGTATCCTACAAGTTTACTGAATTTATAATTCTAAAATTTTTTGGTGGAGTCTAGAGTTTTCTATATATAAAATCATGTTGTCTGCAAACAGAGGCAATTTAATTTCTTCCTTGCCAGTTTGGTTGCTTTTAATTTTTTTGTCCTGCCTAGCTGTTCTGGCTAATACTTTGAGTACTATTTTAGGTATACATTATGGTCACATTTATCATTGGGAATTTGTACCTGTACATTATATATCTTGGTTCTTGTTTTTTCCCATTCTCCTTCTCTCCCTTCCATCCCCCCACCCCTCCTTATTTACAAGACTTTGTTTTCATTTTTTTTACTTTCTCGTTTTTTCTCTCCTTTCCTTTTTTCCCACCCTCCCCCACTTCCCCTTCCCCTTTGAACCTTTTCTTCCTACTGCACATTATCTGTTACACATTTTGGTCCTCATTTACAGTTTTATCATACCAGAGGACTATTTTGAACAGAAGTGGTAAGAATGGACATATTGTATCATTCCTGAATTAGAGGAAAAGCTTTAAGCTCTTTGTCCTAGAGTATGATGTTAGCTATGGATTTGTCATATATGGCCTTTGTTGTGTTGAAGTGCATTCCTTTTATATCTAAGATACTAGAGTTTTTATCATAAAAAGGATATTGAATTTTATCGAATGCTTTCTTTGAGTTTACTACAATAATCATACAGTGTTTGTGCTTTGTTTTATCAAGATGATATATCATATTGACTGATTTACATATGTTGAACATCTTTGCAGCTTGTAGATAAATCCCACCTAATCATGGTGAATGATCTTTTTAATGCCCTATTGAATTTAGTTTGCTAGTACAGTAAAATCCCAAATTGCAAGTTGTTCTGTGAGTATTCCATAAGATAAACAAACATTTCTAATAAATTTTAACTTCATAAATGAGCGATGTCTTGCAGTAAGAGTAATACATGATGCTGAATGTCACGTGATGAAAACTGAGCCAATGGTTATTCTCCCCCATCTCCCTGTGGGATTGTAGGTGGTCTTCTCCCAACAGCAAGAGGTTATGGAGGAGATCTCATCTGAAGAGGAGGAGAAGGAATCTCTCACTTCAGATGAGATTAGAGAGATGTATAAAATGTGGGAAACAGCACAAATTTTTGTAGAAAAGCACCACCCAAATAAAGCTAGCAGTGCAGGCGATAAATCTGTTTGAAGACAATGCAATGTCACATTTCCACGAAATCTTCAAAAGAAAGCAAAAGCACAAATGTCATTAGATAGGTTCGTTGTTAATATTGCACAAAAGTAAAAGATTCATTTGAGCCAATAGATAGCAATGATTCTGTTACTAATAGTGAAAGTCATCCTATACAATAATCCTCCTCTCTCTTGTTTTCCTCACACCAGCCATGGAGGTTTTCAAAGGTAAGTGCAAGTCAATTTGTTTATCCTTCTTTATATTTGTATTTTCTTTATTTTTTGTATTACATTACAATATTGTAATCATTTTTATGTGAATATTTTTGGGTTGTGGAATGAGTCATCTGAGTTTCCATTATTTCTTCTGGGGAAATCTGCTTTGATATACACATGCTTTGGCTTACAAGTGTGTTTCTGGAGCAAATTATGCTTGCAAACCAAAGTTTTACTGTATTTTGTTTAGGATTTTTGCATCCCTGCTCATCAGATATCTTAGTTACTTTCCTTGCTGCTGAGACAAGATACCCAACACACACAAGTTAAAAGAGGAAAGGTTTATTTAGCTCACAGTTTGTAGAGGTTTCAGTTCATATTTGGCTGACTCCAATGGAGGGTGGCATGGAAAAGGGGCATCACAGAAGAGAAACTGTTCATGGCAGGCAGAAGGCAGTGAAGTAACTAAGAAGAAGCAGTGTCAAGTGACCACAGCAGCCCTCTTTCTGTCCATTATTTCTATCCAGGCTACCTGCAGGATGGGTAGCACTCACACCCAGGGAAAGCCTTCCAATTATCCACTCCCAGAGCTATGCCAAACCAATTGGTGGACTAACTTAGTAATCACACATCCTTGATCCCAGCATCACACACTCTAGATCCAGCCACCTCTGAAAAGCCCCACCTATGACCACATGAGACTTTGGGGGGACATCTAGACACAAGCCATAACATCAGGGATATTGGCATGTAGCTTGAGCTTGTTTGGTTATTCTCTCTCTCTCTCTCTCTCTCTCTCTCCATTCCTCTTCCTCTCCTCCCTTCCTCTCTCTTTCCTTCTTGTTGTCCCTCCTCCTCCTTCTTCTGTACTGTCCTTATATGACTTTGGTATCAGAGTAATTCTGACCTCATAAAATGAATGTCTCTAACTCTTTATTTTTTGGAAAATTTTGAGAAGAACTGTTACTAGTTCTTTAAACATTGAGTAGAATTCACCAGTGAAACCATCAGACCTGAACTTTTCTTTGATAGAAGACTATTTAATACTGATTCAATCTCTTTACTCATGTTTTGGTTTGTTCAGATTTTCTATTTCCTGATAATTCGGTCTTCATAGGTAGGTTTTTATGTGTCAAGAAATTTAAATATTTCTTTTAGTTTATCCAATCTGTCAGCATATAATTTCATAATAGTCTCTTATGATCTATTGTATTTCTGTAGTATTAGATGTAATGTCTCCTTTTTCATTTCTGATTTTATTTATTTGAATGTTCTCTCTCTTTTCTTAGTCTGGCTAAAGGTTTGTTAATTTTGTTTATCTTTTCAGAACCTAACTTTTAGTTTTATTGATTTTTCTCCTATTATTTTTCTAGTTTCCATTTTATTTATTTCTTACATGGTATTTATTATTTCCATCCTACAAACTTTGAGTTTAGTTTAATTTTCTAATTTCGTGGGTGTAATGTTGTTTATTTAAGATCTTTCTTCTTCCTTATATAGATATTTATTACTATAAACTTCCCTCTGAGAATCAAATACCACAGGTTTTGGTATGTTGTGTTTCCATTTCTGTTTCTCTCAAGAAAATTTTTTTCCCAGTTCTAGGGATTGAATCCAGGGCCTTTGTACTGAGCTACATCTCAGCACTCCTTAAAAATGTCTTGATTTTGAGACAGTGTCTCACTAAGTTATTAAGTTGCCTAGGAAGGGTTTGAACTTCCAATCCTCCTGCCTCAGCCTGCCAGGGTGCTGGGATTACAGATGTGCACCATTATGCCAAACTTCAAAAAATATTTAAATTTCCATTTTAATTTCCATTAACTCTTTGGTTGTTCAGGAGCATATTGTTTAATTTTCATGTATTTCTTAAATTTTCAATATTCCTCCATCTAGTTTTATATCATTATGATCAGAAAAAGTACTTGGTATGATTTTAATCTTCTTAAATTTGTTAAGGCTTATCTTGATTTTTCTGTTTTTGTGTCTCTCTGTGGCAGGGCTACTTCCTGGATCCAAGATGGAGACTTGTGCTTACTTCTTCCTCTCATGTTGGCAGTATCTCTCTGTGCTCTACAACCCAGGGATGGGGGAAGGGTGGCATGGTAATTTAAAACTGTCCTTCATACCCTCTTTAATGAATCTTTTCTTATTATTGTGCTACTATCAAGTCCTATAATATTTCACCTAGTTTCCTTTGCTTTTGTGAAGGTATTTTCATGCGTGGATGGCTGTTGAAATGGATGTTTCTCCCAGGAGGACGATAACTGGAAAGACTTATTTTGCCATTTTGCTTTGCTCCTTCCTCCTCCTCTCTCTTTGTGCTCTTTAATGACCAAAACAAAATGAAAAACTTGATATATTACAAATCTCACAGGTTTGTGAGATGAGACTTTCTCAGTGCTCAGCAGAAGTAAATGGCACTGAGCCCAAGGAGCCTCATCTCCTGTGGGTAACCACAGAGGAGGCCCCAGGTGAAGCAGTGGGTAATATCCTTTACCTTGATCTGAGTAGTAAACTCTTGTGTTTTTTTCAATAATGTACGCATCCATCTAGGCCAGTGACAAACTACCAAAGCTTAGATTTATGGCTCTCTGATTCTTTAGCTTGTTTCAAGGCTAAGATTTAGGATCTCTAAGAGAGATGCACTTTATATCCTTCAATATGGATTATATATGTAGAGGTAACTCAAAAATATTTGTCCAACTCAGGAAAAATTGGTATAAAAGAATACGTGAGAAGAAATGGTGTGAGATAGTTCATATTGGCCCAAAGCTTTTGTTAATGCCTCAAAACTGAGGTCAAGGGTCAAGTTCTTCATAAGGTATAACCCAACATCCTATCTGTTAAAATGCAGACCAACTGGTTTTCCAATTATCCACCCTACCACCAGTTTCCAGAATACATCCAAGAGAACTAAGGAGTCACTAGTGTGATATTTGAGGCGAATTTACAGAAAAGAAGAGAAATATGGAATATTTCCCTTCCCATGGAGAAGGATGGAATTTTCTCATGCTCAGTCGAATCTGGAGTCTCAAGAGAAGCAATTCATAAGATACTGCTTCTTAAAGGAGGAGCAGCATATTCTCATACACCTGCCTAATGCTATTTCTAGAGTGTTTTATGCAGTGTCATGCTAAAAAATGTTTAACAACTTGCTCTCCAGTAGTGGGTGTGGGGAGGCTAATTCATAACGTGCTGATTTCTGTGCTGTAAATACTCCCATAATTGTCAATTTCAAGCTATAAGTCTAAAGTCTCTGAGGTAACATTAAGAAGAGATGTATATAATCAACTCTCAACTCTAGAACATCACCAATTTTAGGTAAGCCCCATTTTGTTACAGTTATGGCCCCCAGTGAGTCACACTTCCTGAATCTAGGCCTTTTTCTTTTTTGTTGTGCTGGGAATGGAACCCAGGTCCTTGCACATGCCAATCAAGTGCTATACCACTGAGCCACACTCCCAGCCATCCATGCCCTTTTGTAAAATTCTCCCTCACTGACTCTGGGATTATTATGTGATTTTCTTTCTGACATGGGAAATCAACAGGATGATACAAGCAGAGGGTTAAAAAGTACTTATACTAAAAGAAATAAAAAGAAAGAAAGAAAGAAAGAAAGAAAGAAAGAAAGAAAGAAAGAAAGAAAGAAAGAAAGAAAGAAAGAAAGAAAGAAAGAAAGAATTTATACTTTGGAGCTTTCCCTCTGAATGCTACATCATGGGAAGAGGTCTGGGCTAGCCTGCAGGAGGATAAAAGATTTCTTGGAGCTATGCGGCTTGGCAAACATCTAACACCAATAACTAGACATGTGAGTGGGGTCATCCAGCTCTAGTCAATGTATCAGATGATTACAGCTGTATGAGTTACACAGATCAGAGCAGCAGAAAAACCATCCATTAGAGATCATCCCAAACCACTGACCAATAGAATTTTGAGCAAATAAATTAGTTGTTTTAATATCCTAAGCTGTGGAGTGTTTTAACTTACCAATTTTGTATGCAATCACAGATAACTGATAGACCCTACCTGTATTTCTAGGAGTTTGGGATGCACAGGAGGACTGCTGCTTATGGAGTAAGCCCATGATGGCATGGCGCGGAAAGGTCAGTATTGGGTCAAACCACACTGCCACCTGCTGGTGTACAAGATCCTGTTTTTTGTTATGAAAGGGATCTTTGAAAAGACCCCCATCCCAGCTTCCTTCTGGGAGCAAAGGAAACCCATAAGAAAAGACGCTATAGACAGTTCCCCCCCAAAAGAGATGAAGGTATATTGTTGTAAGAGAGGTCTGCCAGAAACCTTATTGCCTACGTTTGAATAAAGATACAGTGTGGTAGCTTCTACCAGTGCACCTTGTGAATGACCTAGGGTTTTGGATCCTTAACAAGATAGAGGCTATTGAACAGCTAAGAGAAACATGGACTATACCAATTATAAGCTCTCTTCTCTAGTCCTTAGATGACCCAGCAGTGGGAGTAAAATAAAAAGGTTTGCTGTTTGCCTTGAACCAAATCCAGCCAGTCTCACAACTTGGTTACATTTGCATTTAAAGAACTTTGGAATAATATTGTATGCATAGTGAATGGCTTATGAACACTCAACAAAAATTAATAGTACCATATTATCCATTTACTCATTTAATAAATATGGATTGAGAGTTACTTTCTTCCAGGCAGGTTGTAGAATCTAAAAATTCATCAATGAATAATATAAAATTCTACCTTTATGGACTTTTCATTCTAGCTTGATAAAACAGACAGACAAGACTATTTGAAATAGAGTGGCTAGGCAAGGTTTCTCTGCAAGGATGGCATTTGTAGAGACCTATATTGTGAGATGTTTAAAATTACATTTATATAGCAAATTTCAAGTGACACAAGTTTTCTTATATATTCTTTTACTTGCCCTTTGCAACACTCCTTTGAGGCAGACAAGAATGAAAGCTCGAGAGCTGCTTCTTTTACAGATGAAAAAATGCAGGTCCATGAGCATTTCTAATATGTCTGTGTCAGGTGGTTAGAAAATGGTGAGGCTAGGGTTGGAATGCAGCTCTTTAGGCTTCTGAGGGTAAAGGGGGTCTCCACAGAACTGCTATCAAGTGAAGCAATGATCACTGGAAGTTGACAGCAATACACTAGGACATAGTGCTCTAAGCCCTGCTTTTAACCTGGCATTCAACTATATTTTAGGCGTGAACGTACATATCTGCCTTTGCCACTCTGGGGAAGGCTAATACAATGCAATTATAACCAGAGGAAGTATCAAGTCACCAATTAAGTGGTAGGAGAACAAACCTGTAAATTCCTTTTGAAAAATAAAGTTCCATGCTAAAACAACCTTAGTTTATCTTTGGAATTTTAAATACATCTGATTTGAACTCATTATAACAGTATGGACTCTAGTTGGCCAGGAACATTACAAAAGTCTTTTGTCTAAGAAAAAGCCTCCTGGTGATAATGACAGAGGTACAAAAAATTCCTCTTCTATAATTATCCCTCAATACAATAGATTGCTGGCACTGAATGGTGCCCAGTCAATGCATGGGTGGATTTCAACAAGACAAATAATTAACTTCACCTTGATGCTCCTAAGTTCACACTTATTTGAACACCTGGTGAAGCAAACTTTTTTATTTAGATTTTTTAAATTGTTGATTCTAAGAGCCTCTGTCATATGAATACTTCTTTATCTTAATTCAAATGCAATTACCAAAGCTAGTATCACAGATTTGCTTTTTGACTGTGGTTTGGTTTTAGAGAAAAGGGATAAATGCTGAAAGAAGTAACTAATAATTAGTAATTTAAATATATACATACAAACATAATAACTTTTAGTAATATGATAGAGCTAGTTGATTATTAAAATTTTAGAAATGTTATATGCCAATTGAAGATAACATTTCTAACTTGAAATTAGCCATTTCAAGAAGTATTTATACTATGGAAATTTGGAAAAAGTGCAAATCAGAGCTTATTTCTCCCAAGAGAGACCGTTCTTTAATATCTGCTAATATACCTCTGTTTATGATCTTAGATTAGAAACAGGATCTGTTAAATCCCTTTGTCTGTATGTATTTTTATTCCTACAGTTTTGAGGAACGAAAACCAATATATAGAATAATTTCAGGATGGTTGTAACATATTCAACAATTATTGTTATTTGTTTTTCTGTACTTTTTCAAGACAATTCATGAATTTTTATTTTGAAATAATCATAGATTTACAGTAAGTTGCAAAGATAGTACAGAGAGGTCCCATGTAACTTTCAACCATTTTCCCCCTATGGTTGCATCTTACATAATTTTGGTACAATATTATGTACCAGAAATACAACATTAGTACAATCTATGTGCATAAATTTATCATTTGCTGGATCAGATTGTAAGTTCATGTTTAGTAAAGAAATTACCAAACTTCTCCAAAACAGCTATGCCATTTTACATTCTCATCAGCAATGTTTAAAGGATTTAATCTCTTTGCATCCTTTTCAGCATTTGGAATTTCCACTATTTTAGTTCTTGTGATAGATACACTCTTTGTGATTGGGATTGCATTCCCCTAATTGTTAGTGATGTTGAACATCTTTTCACGTGTTTCTTTGCCATCCATATATCCAACTTGGTGAAATATATGTCTTCATATTTTTCTCATATTTTTCAATTGCATTATTATTTTGCTTTTGACTTTTGGTGGTTGAATTTAGAGTTTAAAAATATATTCTAGAGACAGCACAGTCAGGTCCCAGGTGCTGCTTGGAGCCCCTGCCCTGTTCCGCGCTCTGCTCTGCGTGACCAACCAGTGCAAGCCGAGGAGCCAGGCAGCCTGAAGCCCCCAGCTTCATTCCGGGCTCTGCCCACATTACAGTGAAGTCCCAGGCACGACTTGGAGCCCCTGCCCCATGCCGTGCTCCAGCTTAGCTGCCCAGGAGGCTGCAAGGCCCAGTCCCGCTTCCCTCCATCCCCGTCGTCTGCGTCAACACCCCCCCCCCACACACACACACCAGTCTCTGACTTCCTGGCTCTTCTGCTACCTGGTTCCACAATACAGAGGCACAGGAGATAATAAAGGCCCTTGTCCTGAGTGCCACAAGATAGAGCAGAAGATAGTAACAGAAAGAGAGCCTCTCAGGATCCTCGATGAAAACTGAAGCTCAGCGGAAAAGTAAAGAGAATCTCTGCAATAAAGGCACATCAGACCACCGTACTTGTTAAGTTGAAGGGATCATCACCTGGGATGATCACCTCCCACAAAAACCTGCACTATCTTCAGGGGAAGGGCAACTGGAACCTGCAGTAGAACTTTGCAGAGTTCAACCCCACAGGAGGACATGGAGATCAACTTGGGACTAGCAGCCAGAAATCTGCCTGAATCTCACAGGTCTGCTACTGGTTTGCTGAGACTCATTGACTTGTATATGCACATGGCTGCCTAAGTTGCCTCCTGTAACGGCAGAGACATACCCTGAAGGAGGCCTATCATTTTTTATTTTTTGTTATTT
>NW_004624887.1:1966472-1999878 GCF_000247695.1 Heterocephalus glaber
TGAAATCACAATAGACACTGCCAAAATCCAGAAGATTATTAGCAACTGTTTCACAAATTGGAGAACTCAGAAGAAATGGAAAGTGTCCTAGATGCATACAAATTACTATAACTGAACCAAGAGAACTTAAAAATCTTGAATAATCCAATAACAGACAATAAAATAGAAGCAGTAATAATAATAAAAAACTATCAGCAAAAAAACAAACCCCAAGACCTAATGTATTCAACGCCAAATTCTACAAGAAATTCAGGGAAGATATAATGCCAATACTCCTCAAATTCTTTTACGAAATTGAAAGGGAAAGAGTAATCCCAAACTCAGTCCTGGAAGCTAGAATAACCCTGATTCCAAAACCAGACGAGAGAGAGAGAGAGAGGCAACAACAGATCAGCAAAATGATCATACACCATGCCCAAGTAGGCTTCATCCTAGGGATGCAAGGATAGTCCAACATGCATACATAAATAACTGTAATACATTACATAAACAGAAGCAAGGACAAAAATCACATGAGGATCTCAATAGATGCAGAAAAAGCCTTTGATAAAATCCAACATCCATACATGATAAAACCCCTGAAGAACATACATACAGAAGGCCCTTATCCAAATCTGATAAAAGCCACTTAGGAAAAACCTACTGCCAACATAGTATTAAATGAGGGAAAAAACTAAAATCTTTCACTCTAAAATCAGGAACAAGACAAGGATGCCCACTGTCACCACTCCTGTTCAGCATAGTCCTCACAATTTTAGTCAGAGAAATCAGGCAAAGGAATGAAATAAAAGGGACACATATAGGAAAGGAAAAAGTTAACATTATTTGCAGATGATATGTTCCTCTACTCACAAGACCCCAAAAATTCCACCAAAAGTCTCCTAGAATTTATAACCAAATTCAGCAATGTATCAGGATACAAAATCAACACAGATAACTCAATAGCGTTCCCATACACTAATAATGAACTCACTGAGTAAGAAATTAGAAAAACAATTTCATTCATAATGCCATCAAGAAAAATCAAATACCTAGGAATTAACCTAACCAAGGAACTTAAAAGATCTTTACAATGAAAATTACATCAGTCTTAAAATGGAGATCTAAGAGGACACCAAAAATGAAAATATATCTCCTGTTCCTGGATGGGCAGAACCAATATAATCATTAGTTCTGGCCATAATTCCAAAACTGATGTATAGATTTCATGCAAGCCCAATCACAATACCAACAGCATTCCTCACAGGTCTAGGGAAAACAATTCTAAAATTCATATGGAAGCAGAAAAGACCCAAAAATAGCAAAAGCAATCCTGAATAACAAAAGCAAAACAGGAGGCATCACAAACCAGGTCTGAAGTTATATTACAAAGCTACAGTGAAAAACCAGCATGATATTGGCATAAAAACAGACATATGGATCAGTTAAACAGAGTAAAGGAAGCCAAAACAACCCAGGCACATTCAGTTATTTGATCTTTGAGAAAGGGGCCCAAAACATACACTGGAGGAACAATATCCTCTTTAATAAGTGGTGGTGGGAAAAATTGTATATCCATACACAGAAAATTGAGTCTAGACCCATATATCTCACCACATACTAGATTAAAATAAAAATTAATTGAAGATCTACATGTCAAAGTGGAAGCACTTAATTTGCTGGAAGATGAAAATAGACAAAACTCTTGAAGATATAGGCATAGGCAAGGACTTTCTGAACAGAACCCCAACAGCACAAGAAACAATACAGTGGACCCTTGACTTGCGAACTCAATTTGTTTGCAAGGGCTGGTTGTAACTCAAGTTGTGAGGCTCCCCTACACAGCCTTCAAAGTCTCCTCCCATACAATTTTAGGCCATGCTTTCTTCCAGGCAGATCTCAGTGTCCTTAGAGAGACTTTGGCCTGGGATTTCTCAATTAACCCCACACAGGAAATGATGTTGTAATGTTTCTTCTAAAACTCTGTAAGGTTTATATCAGAGACCATCTGGAAGCACAAGCAGCCAACATTCAGGTCATAACTCAAGAATTTGGTTGAAATTTAAAACTAAAATTCCGGTCATAACCCAAGTTGTATGTCTGGATCATTGTAACTCAAGGGTCCACTGTACCAGGAATCAGCAAATGGAATCATATGAAATTAAAAAGTTTCTGCACAGCAAAGAAACTGACCAACAAACTGAAGGGATAAATTACAGAAAAATCTTTTGCCAGCTATTCTTTGGACAGAGGACTAAAATCTAGAATATATAAAGAACTCAAAGATTAGTCCTCAAATAAAAGACCCAATCAAAAAGTGGGCAACTGCAATGAATATATACTTCTCAGAAGAAACAAGAATGGTAAATAGATACATGAAAAAAATGTTCAATATCCCTAGTCATTATGTAAATGCATATTAAAACAACACTGAGAGTCCATCTTAATTCAGAAAGAATGGAAAATATCAAGAAATCAAATAATAATAAATGGTGGTGAGGGTAAGGAAAAAGGAACACTTATACACTGTTGGTTGGAGGGTAAACTAGTATAACCACTATAGGAATCAGTGTGGAGATTCCTCAAAAAAACTAAACGTAAAAATTCCATTCGACCCAGCTATTCCCTTTCTAAATATCTTTTTGAAAGAGTTAAAATCATCATATTACAGGAACACATGTATATCCATGTTTATAGAAGCAAAATTTATAATAGCTAAATCTTAGAAATGGCCTATATGCCAGGCAAAAAATAAGTGAATAAAGAAAGTTTGCTTTAAAATTGTAAGGGATCATGGGAAATCAATGCAGTAGCTGCTAGACAATGCAAAGAAGAATAACATAAGACTGATTGGAGTCAATGAAGACAAAGGACAGAGTGCAGATGACTTAAGAAAAACTGTTCACAGAAGTAATGGAAGAAAACTTCCCAAGCAGGGGAAAAGAACTTGACATACAGATAAGTGAGGAATATAGGACTCCAACTAGCCTTGATCAAAAAAAAATCTGAAAATAGGCATATAATAGTTAAGATTCCAGAAACCCAACAGAAGAACACATCAAGAAGAACACATCTCAATAGATGCAGAAAAAGCATTTGACAAGCAGTTAGAGAAAAGAAACAAATCACATACAAAGGAAAGCCCATCAGAATCACAGTAGACTTCTCAATGCAAACCCTCAAGGCAAGAAGATCTTGGAGTGAAGTATTGCAAACCCTAAAGGAAAACAGCCTCCAACCCAAATTGATGCACCCTGCAAAACTGACTTTAAAAATTGATGGAGAAATAAGATACTTTCAGGACAAAGAGCACCTTAGGAACTTCATGAATACCAAACCAGTACTCCAAAACATTTTAGACAAAATCCTAAGAAAGACAACAAGGATCACAACCACAGGAAGCCCAGCAGAATGAATCCACTGGGCATGACATGAAATTAAAAGCAAAGGGGGAGAATCCAACAAAAAGAAAATGTCACGACACTGATAAGTCAATACGTATCAGTTATAACCATCAATGTTAATGGTCTCAACTCACCAATCAAAGTAAATAGACTGGCAGAATGGGTCACGAAGCAAGATCCACAATATGCTTCATACAAGAAATACACTTAATTTAAAAAGAAACTCATAGACTGAAAGTTCAAGGGTGGAAAACAATATGCCATGTGACAGGAACCTGAAAAAATGCCAGAGTAGCTATCCTCTTTGCAGATCAAGTGGATTTCAAACCTACACTGATTAAGAGAGACAAAGAAGGACACTATATGCTTGTAAAGGGAAGAATCCAAGAGGAAGAGATGAAATCATAAATACCTTTGCACCAAATGCTAGTGCCCCCAACTATATAAAACAAATACTAACAGACATGAAAAATCATATAACCACTAATACAATAGTAGTGGGGGATCTCAATACTCCACTGTCACAAATAGATCAACTAGACAAAAAAACAAGCAATGAAATACTAGAAGTCAATCAAACTCTTGAACAAATGGACTTAATAGATGTTTACACAGTGTTCCACCCCACAAAATCAGAATACGCATTCTTTTCAGCTGCACATGGGTCATTCTCAAAACTATACCACATACTTGCTCATAAAACATATTTACATAAATTCAAAGGAACTGAAGTTATCCCATGTATATTATCAGATCATAGTGTGATGAAATTGGAGATCAATAGCAAAAGAAACAACAAGAATTTCATAAACACATGGAAATTGAACAACACATTCTGAATAACCAATGGGTCACAGAGGATATTAAAAAAGAAATCAGACAGTTCCTTCAATTAAATGACAATGACAATACAACATATTGGAATCTATAGGAAACAATGAAAGGAGTCTTACAAGGAAAATTCATAGCAGTGAATACACATATTAGGAAAACAGAGTGAGCCCAATTAAACAACCTGATGCTGAAACTCAAGCTTCTAGAAAGAGAAGACCAAGACAAACCCAAAGCACATACAAGGGAGGAAATTATAAAGATCAGAGCAGAAATCAATGCAATGGAGACTAAGAGAATGATATAAAAAATCAATGAAACCAAGAGTTGGTTCTTCAAAAGAATAAACAAATTTGACAAACCCTTAGCCAACCTTCTCAGAAAAAGGAAAGAAAAGGCCCAAATCCATGCAATTAGGAATGAAAAGAATGAAATTACAAAGGACTCAGAAGAAATCCAGAGGATCATTAATACCTACTTTGAGAACTTATATGCCAATAAGATGGAAAATACAGAAGAAACGGACAGATTCCTAGATACATATGAATTACCAAAGTTGAACGAAGAAGACCTAAAAATTCTAAACAACCCAATATCAATCAATGAAATTGAAAATGTAATTAAAAACTTACCAACTAAGAAAAGTCTGGGTCCTGATGGCTTCACTGCTGAATTCTACAAGATCTTTAGAGAGGAACTACTGCCACTACTGTTTAAACTCTTCAACAAAAGGAAGCAATATGCTTGAATTCATTCTTTGAAGCAAGCATCACCTTGATCCCCAAAGCAGAGAAAGGCCAAACTGAAAAAGAGTACTATAGTCCAATCTCACTAAACAGCATAGATGCAAAAATCCTTAATAAGATACTGGCAAATAGAATGCAGAAGATCATCAAGATCACATACCCTGACCAAGTGGGATTCATCCCAGGGATGCAGGGATGGTTCAATATATGCAAATCAATCAATGTAATACAGTACATCAATAGAGCCAAGGAGAAAAAACATATCATCATCTCAATAGATGCAGAAAAAGCATTTGACAAAATCCAACATGCATTTATGATAAAAACCCTACAAAAAATTGGAATAGACTGTCTCTACCTCAATCTGATAAAAGCCATCTATGAAAAACCAACAACCAATATCATACTAAATGGTCAAAAACTGAAATTCTTCACACTAAAATCAAGAACAAGACAAGGAGGTCCACTATCACCACTTCTGTTCAATATAGTTTTGAAAACATTAGCTACGGCAATTAGACAAGAGAAAGAAACAAAAGGAATAACGATAGGAAACGACAAAGTCAAATTGTCATTATTTGCAGAAGACATGATACTCTATATAGAAGACCACAAGAACTCCACCAAAAGTCTTCTAGACTTAATAACCAAATTCAGTAAAGTAGCTGGATACAAGGTCAACATGCAAAAATCAATAGCTTTCCTCTACACGAACAACAGACTCACAGAGACAGAAATAGGGCAAACAATTCCCTTCACAATAGCATCCAAAAATCTAAAATACCTAGGAATCAGCCTAACAAAAAAATCAAAGATCTCTTCTCTGAAAACTATAGCACTCTGCAAAGAGAGATTGAAGATGATATCAGAAAATGGACAGACATCCCTTGCTCCTGGGTAGGATCAACATAGTGAAAATGGCCATACTTCCAAAATTGCTATAGAGATTCAATGCAATCCCAATTGAAATCCCAGCAGCATACTTCATGGTCCTTGAGAAAACAATTCAAAAATTCATTTGGAACAAGAAGAGACCCAGAATAGCAAAAGCAATTCTAGGTAACAGAGACATGGCAGGGGGTATCACAACACCCAACTTGAAACTATACTACAAAGCTACTGTAATAAAAAAGCATGGTACTGGTAAAGAAACAGACCTGAGGACCAGTGGAACAGATTAGAAGATGCAGAAACAACTCCAGACACACTCAGCCACCTCATCTTTGATAAAGGAGCCAAACACCCTCACTGGAGGAAAGATAGCCTCTTTAATAAATGGTGCTGGAGAAATTGGGTTTCAACTTACCAAAGACTAAAACTAGACCTATATCTCTCACCATGCACAAACTAAAATCGAAATGGATTAAAGATCTAAATATTGGAACAGAAACACTAAACCAGCTGGAAGAGAGATTAGGAAGAACTCTTGAAGACATTTGTGTAGCAAAAGATTTTATAAACAAAACCTCAATTGCCCATGAAGTAGCACAAACAATCAACAATGGCATCTCTTCTTACTAAAAAGCTTCTGCACAACAAAAGAAACCACCAGCAGTGTGAAGAGACAATCTACAATGTGGAAAAAATTTTCACCAGGGATCCTTCAGACAGAGGTCTACTATCTCGAATCTATAAAGAACTTACAAAAATCAGACCTCCCAAATTTAAAGACCCAATCCGAAAATGGGCACCTGAAATGAACAGATATTTCTCAGACAAAGAAGTGGAAATATCAAATAAACATATGAAAAAATGCTCAACATTACTGGTCATTTGAGAGATCCAAATGAAAACAATGCTGAGATTCCACCTCACCCAGAAAGAATGGCTGATATCAAGAAATCAACCAATTGGGCCGGGGATTTAGCTCAGTGGTTTCGCCGCCTGCTACGCAAGCTCAAGGACCCGAGTTCGATCCCCAATACCAAAAAAAAAAAAAGAAAATACAGTTTTTATCAATAGGCTGGCCTTTTATATTTAAGAGGTCTCACTTCTTTTCATGCTCAAGAATATTCATGGGATGCAGAGGTAAGCTCAGCTAACTCAAAGATGCAATTTAATTATTGTAAATATTAAACAGACCACCATAGCCACTATATGCAATGTGGAAGGCTGCAGCAAGTGAAATCCACATTGCCCTTTGTTTTCGTTTTGCACTATAGGAGATTACATTTTCTATTATTATTCAAATATTAATAAACATATGTTTGAACCCAGTCTAATTTAACATAATTTAAACCCACTCTCTTGTAATGAGGCTGACCACAGAAAGATGAACAACTTATTGTCTCACATTACCTCTTTATATTAATGACTGAAAAGTTATGTTATTTCTTTTAACTAGGGATTAAAATAAAGATAAACTAGGATGAATCAGTTATAAAAGTGAAAGAGAAATATCTAAAAAATAAACGATCAGCTTGCATTAATCACTAAGCTATTTTTCATCTCATTTTAATGGAAGGGAAGAGAAAGTTAGCTTTATTTTCCACCCTCAACTGTGATGTCACTGAAGGTTGAAAGCTAATAAAGGAGTAGTTTCTGTGTTTTCTTTTGTAATTAGAGAACACTTTTTCAAAAAGAAACCATTGCTTAAAACATCTTTCTCTTCTTACAAGAACAAATAAAATATATTCCAATGTTAGACTGCATTTGCAACAGTTTTTTGTTAAGACTGGAATATTTTAAAAAACAAGTATACAATTATTCATCTAATCTAAACTTTGCATTTTTCTGTTTTCAGGTCAAACTCCAAGACTCTGAGGTCAAATTTTAATAGAGTACCCAGATGGCCTCAGCTGTCATGGAAAATACTTACCATATTTACTTGCATATTTCACCTTCTATATTGGCAGATACTTAATTATTAACATAAGGAAAGAGGTGGATTAAGTGATTAACCTATCATTCACTATAATTTGGGGCCAATATCACCTGTGATGGAACCAAGGCTTTCAGTTTTATTTTTTCAGAAAGAAACTGTTATTTCACATGTGGCTAAGAAAATAATAATTATAATAAAAATAGTAATAATAAGAACTACTATTTATCGAGCAGCTATTGCTCCCACCATGCAAGCACACATGCATGTGCGCGCGCACACACACTTCATTCTGCCTCTTCTCTCCAGCACAGCTGTTACCACCTCATCATATACCCATTCTCTACTCTTGTGATGAAAGCCTGGTAAAGGGACCTATGGAAGCCTCCAGAATCTTGAAGATGCATTAATTTGGTGTGCAGTGCCTTTACAGGTATGGAACTGTGGCTTGTAAATGTGATGCAAATATTTGCAGCATTATGTAGGGGATCCAGAAAGGAAAAAAATGGTGCCAAAAGATTTGCTTGGAGTTGTGGGGGAAAACCGATATTTCCCCATTGCTTAGAGATCTACCATCTCTCTTACAGGAGCAGAAAATAACAATCTTATGAATTGAAAAAATGTGGAAATGTCAGGGGGATGGAAATCCTGGCATGCAGCAACTGCTATTCCAGGAAACTTCCAGAGGACTAAAAACTATTGTTTTTGGTCCCCAACAAAAACTAACCAAAAGAAAATCTCCTTGTCTCTTGTTAATTGCCAAAACGAGTGTCAAGACTTATTTAACGAAAGAGCTTTGCCGGGCTGTTTACACATGAATGGAGAGAAAAGGAAGCAGTGACCAGGGTGCTGCTCTTCATTATCTTTTGTAAGTTTCCCAAGTGTAACTTCTCAGAAAAATGAACTTTAAGGTTTAGAACAGCTGGATACTAAAAAGATACACCTTTTTCATTTTTGCTCCCTAAAGTGATCCAAACAACTCCTTCTGTTTGAAATGACCTTGGATGTCCCTGAATAGACAGATTCGCTGGTGCTGTTCAGGAGTGCTGTCTGTGTTCATCACCTTCTAAACTGGTTTTCCTGGTGCCTTAGTCAGTCAACAACAGTGGTCAATGCTGCCAAACAACTAATGATTTTGTATTTTTTTAGCTGAATTAGTTATTTTCCAAAAGTAATTAAATCGGTTGGCTACTTTAGGACTAGAGAAGAGAGACCATGCTCACCTAGAAAATATGTGTGTGTGTGGAGGGGTGGAGGTGGGGGGGTATCATAGTCTCACAATTGATAAAAATCATTAATGAATGTTTTTATAATGAAAATGGATGCAGTTTGCGTTTCTTTAATATGATTATTTATTTAACACTTAAACTACCTATATATATATATATGCTCAGCACTAGGGAAGATACAGCATATGATACTGGAAAAACCAGGGTGGTTTCTGACCTTATGGAGCACATAGCCTAGATGGCAAGATAACAAGTATATTTTTACTTTACAACTTAAAAATTCATCAAAACCTTTTTTTAATAAAAGAGGATTTCAGTGTAACTTAGAAAAGTCTTTCCTCACTCCTTTCTTTCATTTCTTTTTATTCCTTCCCTCCCTCCACCTTCTTTCATTTGCTCTCTCTCTCTCTTTCTCTCTCTCTCTCTCTCTCTTTCTCTCAATAATTCCCACAATGACTGCTTTATTGGAAAATGAAAATATGTACATTTTCCAATAAGACATTGGAATATATAAAAATGAGATACATCTATGAGACAACATAAGTTTCCTCAGATAAAGTGCATGGGTAAAAGAATGGTAGCAGGACATAAGAAGGGGGTAGATGAGAGAAGGAAAAACACCAAAAGCCCCATGAGTTCCTTTAGAAATATTTAATGATGGTAATCAATCACTTTGATTAGTTAAATTAGGAAAATGAATCTTGAAGAAGAAAGTCACTTAAGAAAAAGCTTTCTTCATTTTCCTGTAAATGGAGAAGATTGGTTTTGTTACTTTTTCTTTTAGCTATTCTCTTGAAAAATATTATATTGACAGAATTTTGAATGGAGCAATTAAGTATCGGCTCAGAGGAATAAAATGTAATTTCCATGGTCATACATCAGGCTGAGCAGGCTGAACCTAAATCAGCATTCAGTTCTTTTCACCATATTGAGGTAGGAGATTAGGGCTGAGGCAAACCAGACAACTAACTGGGCAGAATGTGTCACAGGGTCATAAAAATCATGGCTAACAGTTTCAGCAAGAGGTTTTCTAAAGAGAGGACATATGCAGTACACACGATCCAAAATGTCTTCAGGACTCCTGAGCACTTTTCATGGACCTAATCAGAAAAGTGATATTTTTAATCTTTTATTTGCATGTAGGCACAACCAATCAAAAGACACTGTTCATGATTCTTCATTTACATCTGGCCAAGTGAATCATTCAATAGGGCAGTTTACATACAGCACCAGGCCAACAGAGTTTTTTGTTTTGTTTTGTTTTTGGTACCAGGGATCGAACTCAGGACCCTGTGCTTGTGAGGCAGGTGGCAGCACCACTGAGCTAAATCCCCTGCCCCTAATAGTTTTTGATAGACCAAGAGTCCCAATGCCTTACATGCATGAGGCAGAAGCCAACCTGAGAATTTTGAATACAAAAGACTCCTTTCCCTTATCCTCAGGGACTGCTATGAGCCTTTCCACTGGCCCCCACTCATACTTCTTTTTGTACTTTAATAAATGTGCAACCTTGTTGCCTTTTCTGTGTGTCTCGTCCAATTCTTTGATCAGGACATCAAGAAACTGGAAGGAAGTCCCATGGAGAAAAAAACAGGTACTGTAATCCAGCAAGGACAATGTATCTAAAAGTGTGCATTGACTGAGTACAATTGTTTTACATGTCTTATATGTTCTTTGGCTTATTAATCTGGTTTTCAATCTGTTATATGATAATTAATTTTATAAGGTCTTATAAATAAATGAATCTGATGCTGGAAAAATAAAAGGGGTGGAGGAAATAGGAGAAAAAGAATTGAAATATTGTTATGTACATGTACCAATTCCCTACTGTGAATGTAATCATTATGTACTGTAAACATGTACCAATAAAAGTAAAATACTGGAAAAATAAAAAAGAAGCCCCATGGGACCCTCCATCTGGTAAGAATATTATACCAATTCTAACCAAACAAAGCTTTCTAATTGCATATGTCACCATTTTTAAAGTAACCACTCTAGTTCAGTTTATTTAAAAAAAATGAAATTATTGAATATTTAATGAGGTTTTATGTTTGAAGCATCTGCTCATAAAGACAGCTCAACCTCATTCCTACAAAATAGATACTAGTATTTTGTCATGCTGACCTTTCTTGTTCCACTATTAGTGCACAAATTTTATTTTATTTTTTAATTGCTCTAATAATTGTATTTATTTTTATTTTATCAGTACATGTTTGCAATTCATACAGTTTACAGTCATCTTGAGTGGTTACATGTAAATATTACAATTTGTTTCTTTTTTTAAATCCCCTTCGCCTTCCCTCCCTCCTCCTCCAGTTCCTCTATCCCCTTTTTTGAACTTTTTGATATTATTTGTCTTAGCTCATATTATGGCATATAGTATTTACATTAATTGGGGTTATTAAGTTCCTGTACATGGCACATCTTTATTCCTCTTATTTCCCCTTCCCCTCCTCTTCACCCCTTGCCCTGTTCCCTTGGACCACTCCCCTATTGCAAGAAATCCATCCCCCTGTCCCTTTCTATCCATTCTTTATCATTTTCTTTCTTTGTACTTTGCCTCGCTCAAATGAGAGATACCATACATTATTTAACCTTGTGTATCTGGTTAATTTCCTTAAACATTATATTTTCCAGGTGCATCCATTTTCCTACAAATGTCTCAAATCTGTCATTCTTTATACCCAAGTAGTATTCCATTATATATAGGTACCACATTTTCTTTATCCAGTCTTCTGTTGATGGGTATACAAGCTGCTTCCAGGATTTAGCTATTATTAATTGTGCTGCTGTAAATATTGGTATGCATGTCTTGCTGTAGTATGATGACTTAAGCTCCTTGAGGAAGATACCTAGCATACATAGCTGGGTCCTATGGAATTTCTAATTGTAGTTTTTTGAGAAATCTCCATCTGATTTCCATAATGGTTGTACTAGCTTGCATTCCCACCAACAATGCAGGAAGCTTCACTTTTCACCACAGTCACTCCAGCATTTGTTATTGTTTGATTTCCGGATTGCCATTCTTTCTGAAGATAGCATCTTAGCATTTTAATTTGTATTTCTCTAATGGCCAGAGATGTTGAACATTTTTTTCATATATTTGTTGACCATTTGTATCTGTGAAGTGTGTGTGTGTTCATTTCTCTTTCCCATTTCTTGACTGGGTCTTTAATTTTAGATGGTTTAATTTTTAAGTCCTTTGTATATGCAAGATATTAGTCCTCTGTCTGAGGAGTAGCTGACAAATTTTTTTTCCCATTTTGTATACTGTCTTTTCCCTCTACTGATTAATTTTGAAAGGATATTTTGGTCTACATAGAAACAACTGTCTACTTGTTGGGAGGTGGGATATTTTCCCCACCTCTCCTGTGGTTCCACTGCTGTGCTTTGTCCAGCCCTCACTCAAACTTGATGTGAATGAGACTGAGAGAAAATACTGTGCAAATGCAGCTCCATTTATTCCTCTTTCTGGCATCTGCCTCCTTTCAGAGCTGTGGATTTCCACAGGACAATGGCTTTTCAGTGGGTTTGTGACTGGCAGACAGTTCTCCCTAATGCTGTGACAGTGTCAGAAAATCCAGTTTTGCTACCACACAAGCCTCATTCTCCAAACTGCTTTAGCAGTAATAAAGCTGATGTTATTTCATCTTTTGAGCCTTTAAAAGCTCAGGTGGAAACTAGGGTTTAAATTCTTAAAACTCCTCAAGTTCAACATATTGAGAGCCCTATTTCATAGTGAACAATGGAGCCAAACAGATTGTGTACATACTGTACTCAGCTCTGAAACTTACTATGTAACCCTGGGCAAATTGTTTAACTTCTGTGGGCCTCTATAAAATGAAATTGTAATAGTATCTACTTCAAGGTGTTGTGTGCCAATTTCAAAAACATCAAAAGTATTTAACACATGGTAAGCACTGTATTAAGAGTTAGTTTCATATTTCTATAAGATAAAGTAGATGGCTCTCTACTATTTATTATTATATAAATGGGACAGCTTTCAAGAAGACTAATGTAGTTAGCAAACTTTATTTTTATAGAACTTTTAAATTTATAGCAAAATTTAAAATAAAGCACAGAGTTCCTATACATCCCTCACTTAAAATGTGCGGGAGAACCAGGCTTGAGGTAATTCCAGCACCCTGAGGCCCGAGGATTTCAAGTTCAAACCTAGGCTGGACAATTTAGAAACTGAGAACCTGTTTAAATAAGAAGTTAGAAAAAAACTAGAGATGTAGCTCAGTGCAAAGTTCCTAAGTTCAATCCCCAGGATCACAAAACAAATATCATTATATCATTATTATTCTTGGAGAAACTAAATTGGTTTCCACAAACATTCTTAGTTTAACTGTGGAGAATATGGTTAATCCTCCTCTAGATCACTCTGATTCTAGATAGCTCTCTTGTCTGCCTGGATGATTACTACTCTGAGATCTTTCTGTCTTCACTGCTTACCCTAGCAGATATGACCTGGGTCCATCTCTGACTACATTGGGTAGATCTTGTTCTAGCTACCTGTAAAATGACCTTAGCCAGCTGCTGAGGTAATGTGGTCTTATGGAAGAGCATAAAGATAAAGAGCTCAATCCCTATAATCATATAAATGTCAAAGACTAGTCTCTCTTGTTTCTCTCCCTACCTCCTCTTTCCACTTGACACTATAGCCAAAGTGATCTTTTAAAAAATGTAAATTGTATCACATTGTATCTTCCATGCTCAACTATCACGGACTAAACACCAATTCAAGTACATTTCTAAGCCCCTTTGTGCTTATTGATTTAATGAAATCTTCATAAAAATGAATATTATAGTTATTCCTATTTTATAGGTGGGCAAAGTGAAGCACAAAAAGGTTAAGTAAAATTTGTCCTTTTATATTACAATGATATCTGCATACCCATGTTTACAGCAGCATAATTCATAATAGCTAAATCTTGGAAGCAGCCAATATGTCCACACAGTGGAGTACTACTCTGCCATAAAGAAGGATAAATTTGAGTTATTTGTAGGAAAATGGATACACCTTGAGACCATAATGCTAAGTGAAATACATCAAACACACAAGCTTAAATATCACATTTCTCTGAATGAGAAACCCAAAATATAAATAAAGAGCAAAATAAAAAGGTAGATAAGAGGAAGTAAGGACATAGATCTTTCTAAAATGGCCAGGGAATCAAGAGATGGAGGGAGGAGGAAGGAGGAGAGGGGAAAAGGATTAAAAGTAATTAAGATGTGCTGTACACATGTACCCACTCCCCATAACGGATGTAAACATTATGTACAGCAAACATGTACTAATTTTAAAAATGTAAAGCTTTCCCAAGAGGATCCACCTTCTAAGGGACTGGGGTGAGAAATGGACCCAGGTAGTATGGCTCCAGAATCTAAGATCTCAGCACTACTCCAATCCCTTCTTAACTTGCTGTTCCTACCTCTGAGAGTGAACTCTTCACTATAGTTTTCAAGACCTGCATGATCAGGCCTCACCTCTTCATCTTCCACCTTCCAGTACCTGAGTTTAACATGCCCTGATCATACTAGTCTGCTACTGGTTTCTGGTGTGTGTCAAACTCTGCCCCATCTCAAGGCTTTGGTTCATTCAGTTTTCTCTGTCTGTAATGCACATCCTCTCTTCTCCCTCCTTCACATGTCTTGCTGCTTAAATGTTACCATCTCAGAAAATTTCCCTTATCTACATCTCTAAATAAATATCCCTACCAGCTCTCTGTTCCCAGACAGAATGCCTCTCATGACAGCAGCCTCTTTCTTCAGACAACTTTTCTCAGTGTGCTTACCAGACTGAGGGCAACTGCTTGTCCTGGTGTACTGTGAGATCTTCAAGACAGGAACTGTGTCTGATTGAGTCACCTGGCACCTAACACCCTATCAGGCACAATCTCAGCACTTAGTCAAAACTGGCTGAAAGAATGACAAAGTGGACTTAGCCCACATCTTTGTTATAGGGCTTATCAGTTTATACTAGTTTTTTAAAAAACATTCTTGAAGTCAATTCTCTTGCTAATTTTTATATCCTTTGTGTTTAATCTGTAGTAGTATTTAATAAGGTTTTCATATATAGTATGTTAGATAAAGAGAATGAATAAAGGGGAGAACCACTAAAGATGGGAATTTGCCAAGGAAAGTTTTATAGAAGAGATATATTCAAATGACTTATATAATTTGTCTAAAACTTGTTTTCAAACAAAAGATAAGCCTTTTTAGGCTCCTATCAATCATTCAGGTGTAACTGAGAAAATACCATATGGATCATTTCCTTGCAAAAACTCATGAGTTTAAGTCATAGAAAAAGGTAAATTTTGCTAAGTACTTAAATAGTGGCAAAATGATAACACTATATGCCAAATCCCCAAGTAGCAGACCATATCTACACCCATATTCTCAACTGGACCCAAAACCTCCTGATTTAATCCTCCACAATGGTAGCTGCTGGGAATCAATTCTTTTGTAATTCAAATGAGTGATCAAGAAGATAGGCATGAGTTAAATAATTTGTAGTGTAGACTATTCATTTTATCTGCACCAAATTAATCTACATTTTATTATTCTTATAATAATGCCTAAGACAAAAGTCTTTGGAGTCAAAGTGCTGGGTTAGAGTCTCAACTCTGTCACTTACCTGCTGTGTGATTTCATGCAAATTATTTGACCTCTCTAAGCTTCCGTTTCCTGGCATTAAAATGGGGATAATAATAGAATCTGCCTCCATGAATACAAAATACTTCACAGTTCCTGGCACACAGACATTCTTCAATAAATGTTACAAATTAGTAGTAGTGTTTTGGGTGTTTGGGTCATGCTGGAGGCAAAGAATACCAAATTAGCTATCAGGAGATCTGAATTCTGATCCCAGTTCTGCTACTAACTAGCTACTGGACTTGGAGCAAATTTCTTGGTCACTTTCCCAGTTTCTTCTTAGACAATTAAAGGTGTTTGGATGTGAGGGCAATCTGGCTGCAACATCTGTCATTCCATTGATCACCAGGGTTGATTTGACTGATCTGGCTGGCTAGACAGGTGTCCCCATCCTCCCTCACTGCTCCACATGTGTCCCTCTTAAAGGTGTGTGCTGGGTCAGAGGATGATATTCATGATAGAGGAGGAATGTTCTTCTGTTGAGGGTATACGACTAACTGTGCTTTCCTTTTAGAACCTCCAAGCAAGCTCTCCATTAAGGGTATTCATTAGACCATGGGTTTCAGGTACAGCATCTATCACTGCAAAATAAACCAACAAAACAGTGTTGGAAAACAATTCATTTTCTTGTGATCCTGTGGGTTGACTGGCAGTAGCTGGGAGGTTCTTTTGCTCTGTGCAATGTAATTGAGGTCAGCCAAGTGGTTGTATTCAGATGGGAGTTTGGATAGGGCTGAAAAAGTGGACTGTCACTCTCCAAAGTATCTCTCCTTGAGTCCTCTCCTCATTCTTTTTTTTTTTTGTGGGGAGTGGGTATTGGGGATCGAACTCAGGTCCTTGTGCTTGCACAGCAGGGGGCGAAACCACTGAGCTAAATCCCCAGCAGTCCTCTCCTCAGTCTATAGTCTGTCCCAAATATCTCTACAATAATGCTTCTGAGAGAATGTTCCAAGGGGACAAGCCCTAGTGTGAAAGGTTTATCAAGCCTCTTCATGCATCTTGCTTGCTGATGTTCCACTGACCAAAGCCAGTAGACTTCCCAATCTCAAATTAGTTTTTAAAGGAACAAGACCAGGGCATGAATACTAGGAGAAGTGTCTCCTTAGAAACCACTAATGTAACAGTGTATCCCACCATGATTCCACAATTTTTTCAAAGTCAGCATATGCCAAATTAATTATTGAACCCTTATTACCTAGATTTCTTTCCATGATCTTTTCCATTTTGCTTCTCCATACACTATCATTTAAGAGATGTGGCATGCTTATGAAAACTGTAATAGGTTGGATTCCCCTGTCCTTTAAAAAAAAACTGCTTTCAATGTTGTTATTGTTTTCTTATCTGTTGACTTGACTAGTAATTGTACAAATCCAATATACTTTATTATTATTATTATTATTATATTATTTGCAATATTTGGAATGGAACTCAGGACCTTGTTCATGCTAGGCAAGTGCTCTACCAAGCCACACCCTCAGCCTCCAATGTAATATGGGGGCTTTAATATGCTAAATTTTCAATTGCTTTAACTTCTACGTTATTATTCTCCATCCAATAATAACTTAGGCACCTTTTCTTGAGCATCCCTCAATTCTCCATTCTTCTTTTCTGTATCCTGAGAGAGACACCTACCTAAAGTTTGTAGGCCTAGCTGTTCAATTTACACAGATCTAATGCTAATCTTTTGTAGAACTTTCTTGTTACATGCTACTAGAAACAAAACAACGTGGTCCTCTTCACATAATGTTCAAGTGCTGCTCTTATGTCACATGTCTCAGCAAATATCAATCATCTGCCTCTCAACGCTGGAAGAAGTACTTCCTACATTTCTAGTTGGACTCCTTCTAGAAGATGTGTAGCTTTAGGAAGACATTGTCACCTCAGCCAACATTCTCATATACTCTAGTGCTATTGCACCCACAATGCTGTCATCTAATTATGTTTTTAAATTATTTATTACTTTATTTTATGAGACATATATTTGTATATTTTTATGGGCCATGTTATGGTCTACATGCATTTGAAAGCAAAGAAATGGATTACTGTATCTGAACACACTGTTTCACACCATTTCCAGGGATCTACCCCATTGCTGATACAAGGACTTAATGCAAATGTTGGATTTTGCACTTCAAAATTTCCCATCTGGTTTCTGGGTGAGTCATTTCAGGTTGAAGTAGAAGCCTAGCAACTATCTGGTGAACAGGATCAATTTAGGCAGCAGGAAGTCTGGCTGAGTTACAGAGCTTAATATTTAGCAACAATGAAGGGTTTTAAGTCTGGGTTTTCAGAAAGGCTTAAAATACTTTGTTAAAAGGCATTTCAGGAAGCTGAACAGTCACTTTCCTGGGATCCTTCTCTTCAAAACTCAACAAAAGTTATCTGATAATTGCTATTAACTATTCTGTAGTGTTTCCCCAATATTATCTAATTTGCCATTCATGAGACAGAGAGTAGTTAGAGCTAGGGGTAGTTCTTTCTAAAAAAGCATTTTGCCTGGTACATACTGTCTCAAATAGTAATAGCTTTGAGGAGGCACACCCAACACACTGATGGGACTTTGGAAACTATGTATTATATAAAATAATGTGGATTCCATTAATGAAACCTCAGCACAAAATACAAAATACCTGACATATGCCCTCTTGCTTGAGGACACATATCAAATGCATTCCTGTCATTAATTTGCTCACTTTTAATTTAGTGTAAACATATCTGTGATTAATGTAACTATTTTGAAAACAAATAATCTGTCAATAAAAATTGAATCTTCCAAAAGGTCTTGTTTATTTAAATGATCCAGGAATATTGTGCTACTTATAGATATAAGAAAACCACTTTGTAAAAGAAAAAAACAAATTTTAACATAAGATGTCAGAAAAAATGAGCTAACTACAACAAAATGAAAAAAATATATTGCTTAGGGGCCAGAGATGTAGCTCAGTTGCACTGCGCCTGCCTGGCAAGTACAAGGTCCTGAGCTCAATCCCGGGTTTAAAAAAATTGCTCTTTGCAGTTTTTGCCTATCTTGAGCAATACTGTAGAGTGGGAAATTTCTTACCTTAAAAAGTCTGTCAAATTAATAGAGAAATAAAGACATTTAATGAAAAAGAAAACCTTAAGAGATACGTGAACATCAAACCAGCACTCAAAAAATACTCAAGAATATCTGCGACAGGTACAATGTAGGCAACAAAGCCAAAAAGTCAAATGGAATAAACATATTAAGCAAGGCGAGTAGATAGAGAGAAAGAAAAATTAAGGAGGGAACAATAAAAAAGAACAAAATATCAGGGATAAGTCAATACCTTTCAGTAATAACTCTCAATGTAAACAGCCTCAACTCCCCAGTTAAAAGTCACAGATTGGCAGACTGGATCAAAAGACAAAATCCAGTAGTCTGTTGCATTCAAGAAACTCATCTAATACAAAAAGAAATGAATGGGCTAAATATTAAAGGATGGAAAACAATATTCCATGCACCAGAACACCAAAAAGAAGCAGGGGTAGACAAAGTAAACTACAAGGTAAAACTGATTGGAAGAGACAAAAAAGGTCACTACATATTAGTTAAGGAAACAATTCCCTGTTGCAGATATTCTTGAGTATTTTTTTGAGTGCTAGTTTTATGTTTACATATTCAATTGTGGATATATATGCACCAAATGGGGGGCACCTGACTTCATAAAACAAACAGTGCTGGACATAAAAGATCAAATAACCAACAACACAATCATAGTGAGTGACCTTAATACCCCACTTTCCCAGAGAGACAGATCAATTAAATAAAAATTAACAAAGAAACATCGGACCTTCAAAAAATGCATGTAATAGATATTTACAGTGTTCTACCCTCCTAAAACAGAATACATATTGTTCTTAGCAGCACATGGAACTTTCCTCCAAAATAAACCACATACTACTCCATAAAGCATGCTTAAATAAATACTAAAAAATCAATATTATCCCATGTATTCTATGAGATCATAGCACACTGAAACTAGAAATCAATTATAAAGGAAACCACAGAAATTTCACTAATAACTGAACATTAAATAACACATTCCTGAATACTCAACATGTGATAGATGAAATCAAGGAAGCAATTAAATCATCACTGGAATCAAATATTAATGCCAATGCAACATACCAGAGTCTATGGGAAACAATGAAAGCACTCCTAAGAGAGAAAGTTATTGCTGTGAATGCTTATATTAGAAAAATAGTGAGAGCTCAAATAAACAACTTAATGATGCACCTCAAGATACAAGAAGAACAAGAACAGTCCAGACCCAAAGCTAGTACAAGGAGGAAAATCATAAATATCAGAGCAAAAATTCATGAAATTAAAACTAAAAAATATATAGAGAACCAATGAATTAAGAGCTAGTTCTTTGAAAGAATAAACGAAAAAAAAAGACAAAGTTTTAACCAACCTTGACAGAAGGGAAAAAAACACCCACCTCAATGCAATTAAAATTTAAAAGTCAGATTGCATGCCACTGAAATCAAGATCATTAGTTACTACTATGAAAAAACTGTACTCCCAAAAAATTGGAGAATCTTGAAGAAATCAACAAATTTCTAGACTCACAAGAATTACTAAAACTAAACAAAGAAGACATAAAAATGCTGAACAATCCAATAAGAGGTAATGAACATTAAGCAGTAATAGAAAACCTACCAATTAAACAGAGCCCAGATGAATTCATTACTATTATCTTCAAGAACTTCAGGAAGAATATAACACCAATACTCCTCAAATACTTTAATGAAATTGCAAGGGAAGGAGTACTCCCAAAATCATACCTGAAAGCACTAACCTGATTCCAAAACCAGACAAGAAAAACCCCAAAAGAGAAATACAGACTAATCTCTCTAATGAATATAGATAGAAAAATCCTCAACAAGACACTGGTGAAAGAATGCAACAAGTCAGCAAGAAAAATAAAAAATCATACATCATGACCAAGTAGGCTTCTTCCCAGGGATGCAAGGATAGTTCAACATGTACACATCAATAAATATAATACATCACATAAACAGAAGCAAGGGAAAAAAATCACATGATCGTCTCAACAGACGTAGAAAAAGCATTTGACAAAATCCAACGTCCATATACAGTAAAAATCCCTGAAGAAAATACATGTAGAAGGACCTTATCCCAATCTGATAAAAGCCATTTATGTCAAATGTACTGCTAACATAATATTAAATGGGGAAACTACGAAAACCTTCCTTCTAAAATCAGGAGCAAAATAAGGATGCCCACTATCACTACTCCTGT
Organism: Heterocephalus glaber; assembly: GCF_000247695.1. The sequence goes on from NW_004624887.1 coordinate 1,987,430, forward strand.
TCAGTATACTATTTAAAACATTAGCTAGAGCAATCAGGCAAAAGAAAGAAATAAAATGAATACATACAGAAGAGGAGGAAGTCAACTATAACGATTTGCAGATGACATGAGCCTTTACATAGAGGGTCCAAAAATTTCCACCAAAAGACTTCTATAATTAATAACCAAATTCAGCAATGTAGCAGGACATACTTCCGACAGACAAAAACAGTAGCATTCCTGTATACCAAAAATGAACTCATCAAGAAAGAAATTTTTAAAAACAGTACCTTTTACAATAACAGGGGAAAAATTAAATACATAGGAATTAACCTACACAAGGAAGTGAAAGACTTCTACATAAAAAACTACAGAACTCTGAAAAAGGAGATCAAGAAGAACATTAGATAGTGGAAAACATTCCCTGTTCTAGGTTAGGCAGAACCGACATTGTCAAAAATAGCCATACTCCTAAAACTGATATGTAGACTTAATGCAATCTCAATCAAAATACCAACAACAGTCCTCATAAAACCTGAGAAAAAAATCCTAAAATTCCTATGGAGCCATGAGAGACCAAGAATAGCAGAAGCAATCTTGGCAACAAAAAAACCCAGGAGGTATTACAATCCCATACTTCAAATTATACTGCAAAGCTACAATGATAAAAACAATGGTTTACTGGCAGAAAAATAGACATGTAGACCAATGGAATATAATAAAAGACAAAGAAACAACCTGAGACACACTCAGCCACCTGATCTTTGACAAAGGGCCCAAAAACATACCTTGGAGAAAAGATAGCATCTTTAACATATGCTGCTGGTAAAACTGTCACATGCAGAAGACTGAAGCTAGACACATATCTTTCTCACCATATACTAAACTAAAGCATAAACACTCTGGAAGATAAAATAGGTAAAATTCTTGAAGACATAGGCATAGGCAAGGACTTTCTGAACAGAACCCTAATTACACAAGAAATAACAACAGGAATCAACAAATGGGATTATATCAAATTTAAAAGCTTCTGCACAGCTAAGGAAACAATTGACAGAGTGGAGAGACAACCTACAGAATGGGAAAATTTTTTTGTCAGCTATACCTTGTACAGAGGATTAATATACAAAGAACTAAAAAAAAATTAGATCCTCAGAATAAAAGATCCAATAAAAAATAGACAACTGAAATGAATAGAAACTTCTCAGAAGTAGAAATACAAATGGCCAATAAAAACATGTAAATATGTTCAACATGTGTGACCCTTAGATAAATGCAAATTAAAACAACATTGATTTTATACTTTACTTCAGAAAAATGGCAATGATCAAGAAATCAAATAATAACAAATGCCCATGAGGTTGTGGGGGGCCCTTCTAAATTGTTGGTGGAAATGCTAACTAGTTCAAACACATTATGGAAATCTGTATGGAAATTCCTCAGCAAACTTAAAATAGAAGTTCCCTTTTACCCAGCTATTCCCCTTCTAGGTATCGCCCCCAAAGAGTCAAAGTCATTATATTACAGTGATACATTTATACCCACATTTTTATTGCAGCACAATTCATAATAGCTAAATTGTAGAAGTAGCCTATATTTCCATCAACAAATAAATGGATAAAGAAAATGGGATATTTATAAACACAATGCAGTACTACTCTGCTATAAAGAAGGATAAATTTGTTTTATTTATAAGAAAATGGATGCACCTTGGATCCATAATGGTAAGTGAAATAAATCAGACACAAAGCTTCAAAATAATGATTTCTTTTATATGAGAAACCTGAAGTATAAATAAGTCAAAGAGAAAAAAAGATAAACAATAGAAAATAGGGAGATAGGTATTTGGCAAATGGAAAGGGGACTAAGACATGGAGAGAGGGGGAGGGAGGGAAGGGGTGTAAAGAAGTATTAAGATGTGTCATATACATGTATTAACTACCCACAATGTGTGTATTTGGTATGTATCACAAATTTACTAATTAAAAAATTAAAAAGCACAATCACAACCACAAAAAAGACTACAATTGTGTATATAAAATAATATATCTGGAAGGCTCTGTAAGAAAATATTAACAATGTTGGGCCGGGGATTTAGCTCAGTGGTTTCGCCGCCTGCTGTGCAAGCGCAAGGACCCGAGTTCGATTCCCAGTACAAAAAAAAAAAAAAAAAGAACCATGTTGACTCTGGGAAGAGCAACCAGGAATGATGGATTCCTGTTTTATACTATACTCATTATGGAGTAGATTTCATAGCATTGCATGCATCAATTTAACATGGAAAAATAATTGAAAACAAACAAGGAAATTGAAGCTTCTTTCACTTTATTAATCTTGTCCTCAAGTCACAGGTAAAATTTAATAGGGACCTATTTCATAGAATTCAAGACATTAAAGAGCTAGAGACTTTTGAGATCATCGATTACATCAGCTATTTCTAAACTAAATATGGTAAATTTGTTCCCCTAGCAGCAAATACAGCTACATTCCTATAGAACTGATGTGGGCAGTTCTTGGAATTCACCTTAATGGAATTTGATCTAGTTGGTGTTTCTAGTTGGTTTCTGCTTTATTCCAGTGTCCTAAGTGCCAGAGTCATTCCTTGCAAGAATGGTTGGGTTGGAGGGAATTGGTATTTGCCTTCTAGGTTGAGCCTGAGGGTACCAGGAAAGTTCCCTCGGATTTTTCTCCTAAAACCAAAATATATTCCATTACAGATTCAAATTTTGAAATGAAGACATTGACCTTTACTGAAATGCTTTATGCTCCTGAGATAAAATAAGCAGTAAAAGTTAAGTACAAAGAATTGAGTCTATTTATTCTTTCCGGAAAGCTGGAAAGGGAGCAGGTGGGGAAAAGGAGAGGGGAGATTAGGGATATCACAGAAAGGAAAGAATGCTGGTAGGAGTTTGGCCTACACTGTATCATTCTTCTGGCTACACAGTCCTATTGTAATAAGCTTTAGTAAGTGGGTTTGGGGGATAATTTGATCCCCTCTAAAGTTGAGCAATGCCAACAACTTCTCAAGTTCTGATGTCTTAGAACTTCCCAAGTTCTAAACTCCTCTCCTCCCAATTTCACTGCCTCCATACTACCTTTTGTTCAAGACAGCATGATTTATTAATTTATTCTACATTTGCTTAGAGAACCTAAACCCCAATCCTTGCTCAGACACAATGTAGTAAATATTGAGTATCACTGCAAGCAAAGATTTGGTGAGAAAATTCCAGTATTTCAAATGCGTTTTCTCTTTTCCCATCAAAGTGACCAAATTAGCTGAAGTTTTGAGAAACAACAAGATTTGCCCTAAGTGAAAACTCAAAGGGAAACTTGAAAGAAGAATGTCCTTAAAGAGAGTTGACTCACCTTTCCCAGACAGTCTTGTCTTCTAGTTACAATTATCTGAGTAGCTGAAAGACCCTCTGCATGATCCTTCTCCCTTCAATATCAAGCTAGTGGTTTAGCTGCACATGGTGGAATGCTGTGGCTTCAACTGTTGGTTTTCAGGACTATTGCAAACAAACTCATGTTGTTCTTTTCTTACTGTGGTATAGTAAGAAATATGTGTTTGGTGTTCATCCCCAATACCTAACACAGAGATACAAAAACACTTGGCATTTCCTGCATGATTTAGGCAACAGGAAAATTTTTTTTGTCCTAATGAAGAGACTCTTGGTGGGCTCTAAATAGCCAAAAGATGGAGGCTGGTCACCTTAAAGGCCAATCTCTGATTAGAATCTTGGAATTTTTAGCCCCACCTCCAACCTTCAGAGAGGAAAGGGAGATTGGAGATTGAATTAATCAATAATATCTACTTTGAAATCTCCATAAAATGCCCTAAATTAGAGGGATTTGGAGAGTGTTAGAGTCAGCAGACAAATCTACGTGCTAGGAGGGCATCCCACCTTTCCAGTGACTGAGGTTTCTGAGCTCAGGTCCCTTCCAGACTTCACCCTACATAGCTCTTCATCTGACTGTTCATTCATATCCTTTAAATTAAACTGTAATAGTAAGTACAGAATTTTTCTGAGTTCTACCAGTTGTTCTTTCAAATTATGTTACTTGGGGTGGGGGTAGGAATCTTTGCATTGTAATCAAGTTGGACCAAAGTATGAGTACCACAAATTTTTAAAGAATTATAAATATTCTCCTCCCAGCAATGATTCTTATGAATTTCTCCACGGCTATAGTTTGGGTATGAGTCTTTTTGTGTGTTTTTTTGTTTTTGTTTTTGGTTTTTTTGTACCGGGTATTGAACTCAGGGCCTTCTGCTTGTGAGGCAGGCGGTGGAACCACTGAACTAAATCCCTAGCCCTGGGTATGAGTCTTACAAACATTTTCCAGTAATCTCCTTCATGTTTTTCAGGAAGGGATAATTCTAAGTGTTGTTTCTTCAAGAATTCTCAGATTTTTGCATGAGCATTAAGATTTAGGGTTAGCAGGGAGCAAGGCTTAGACAATAGGGTGAAAGTAAGAGAATAAAAGAGTGAGAAGGAATATAAAGGACCAACAACTCTGGGTGGGAAAACCCAAAGAGCTAAGAGAGCTTGGCAGAACCTCCAGGGTGAGTGTGTTAGGTTGGCTATTCCCATTTCAAGTCTGTACATGCCTCTGAAACCCTGAAGCCCTTTGGTGGGGGAAAACCCCACCTACAGATTCTGGATGAAAAGTTCCTCCAAGCCTCCGGAAATGAGTCCCTTGGTCATACTATTACTCATTTCCTGGAAAAAAAGTCATTGCTGGTCTATCCTGACCTTCAGAAGCTGAAGAAGGGCAGATTCATCTTCCCAATTCAAGAAGAATTCAGAGAAGCCTTAAAAACCAATCTCTCTGTTTTCTCATATATTAAAAACTTCGTGAACATTTTACTGGTACTTTCTTTGGCATGTTCTAGGTGAATCAGCATGAGCAACAAAAGCATCTTCACTGCCAAGTTGAAATTTAAATCTCTAAAGGATTTTATGTCTAGTTTCTATAAAAACGGTGCCCAAAACTGGAATCTGATAACACTACAACCTTTCCGGCCTCACATGAAGTCATACCTATAACCTGCTGCTTGGCACTATTTCTACTTTTAGTGGTGCTGTTATTGCCTATATTTCTTTATTTGCCTCAACAACTCCAGCTTTGTTTTCTACCTTGGCATTGGTAACAGTAGCTTACCTTCAGGAAAAATATATTTATGTTAGTTTAACTTGTGTATGATTACTTGGCAAGCAGAAAGCCAGTTTTGAGAATACTCTGTCCATGATTTCTTCCTTATGCCAATCTCTCCAGATTTTAGCATTTTAATTGGGAAAGGTTCTTTTTCTCAGCACAGTGATGTCTTTTCATGCCAAGTGTGAGTATGACCTATGGATTTAAGCCCTATTTAGTAACAAGCAGAAACTTGTTGATAGTCCCACCATGAAATACCTGCCATCAACCAAAAGAAATAGATGATTCACTTTCATGCTTAGGGCAGCACATTTTGCAGATGCTATGTTGCAGGCATACCTATGTGGGTTTGTGAAAAATGAAATATCTAGCCTAAATGCTTCAACAGTTGTAGACAAGAAAGCCCACAGTTCACCTCTCGTCCAGACCTTCCATCAGAAGGTGACACTTGTGCCATGATTGCAATAGAGTCCATGTGTCATAGTTGAATCTCATTCATCAACTGTAGCAAAGAAAGCTCTTCTTACAACCACTACATTGATTCTTTGAAACAATTCGTTCACGTTACAGATACCAAGATATATCTCAACTGCTTACAAAGAAAGGGAATAGAGATGGCTATAACAAAGAGATATAATGTAACCTGCACCATGAAAATTACATATATATATATGATTATATATTTCCTAAGGCACCACCAAAGTTGTGAGCTAAGCAAATAATGTGGGTATTAAGATTATGAGTAGAACAAATGATGCATGAATCAATGCTGGGTGCCTATGTTAGATGGACATTAAAATTTTATTCTGTTCAAAACTTTTTGGATGATTATATTCTTGCCAACAAAATGTTTTCATTAAGAAGGAAAAAACACATAAATGGTTGGTCTAACATCAAATCAAATCTGAGAATTTTGCCTAATTCTCTCATTTCAGGAGCAGATTGGTGCAATTTATTTTCCTGCCTTGGGCAGTTAAGCAGCAGCTGAAGTTGTAGTCACAACTCAGTAATGTGGCTCATGTGACTTATCAAAATAGGGGCACAATTAGAAGAATGTGTTTCTATAAATGTCAATTTAAGCACTAAATTCTGAAGAGAATGTAAGAATAGCATGGAGAAAGTGATATGGTACAATATGTTGGTCATACCTTTGGCTGGAGAAGGTCAAAGTCAGAATGACTTGAGAATTTAGAAAGTCACTATTAAAATTCCCAAGCTGAATATCAGGGAGGCTGTAGCATTTTGTGAATGGGAAAAATATTTAAGCTCTAAATATTAGACTCAAGAGAATAGTGTGTTTGTCAGACTAAGCAAACACTACAACTTCAGCAATTCTTGAACTGTTGATGTGCTGTGCCCACAAAACCTCTAGCTGTTGGAGTTTCTGTTCACAGGGTCTAAAAAAGGAAATGTTTTGATTTCCACTCCCTAGAACTTATAAGAATAACAACTCCTTGATCTTAGGGTAAAGCAGTACAATGAAGGGATTGATTTTTTTTTCCTCTACATTTCAAATTCAAGTCAGTTGTCAACTAGAGCTCAGTCATGATGCAGAACTGAAGACTTGTGTTTTTCAAGTATGCAACTGTAATCTGTGAGGATAGGAGAGTTTTTATTTAAAAGCAGAGCTAAGAAGCTACCTACATATAAAAAGATATAGAAAAGAAACATAAAACAAGATCCTACAAATATCTCTTTTCTTGCCTGAACCCCTCTTCTGGCCAGTATTCTGATGTCAAAAGCATTTCTACCTGGATTTCTTTGGGAACTGAAGCTTGACTTGCACTCTGAAGTGTGTGGAAGAATGAAATGTTTCAGACAGAGTGAACAGGCTGTGCAATGTCCTTATGACAAGATATTAATGGCACATTCAAGGCACAGAAATAAGGTTAATTCAGGTGGGTTACAAGGAATGAGGAGGAGAATAGCTGAATGGGTAGATACATGTAAGGTCACCAAGGTCTTGAAAGCTGTGTCCTTTTTATTTGTATTTCCTTATATTCAGCATAATGGATTGCCAGTGAAGGTTGTTTGTAGAGACACTGCATGCCCAAATTCTCATTTAGTGAATACTCTGTGTGAATCAATTAGAAGACCACATTCAGGGAGAACTCTCAGGAGAATTTGTGATAGTCTAGGCAAGAAATGGTTGTCGCTTGGACTGGAGTAGAAGCAGAAGAGATGGACAGAAATAGATGGGAAGGGAAAATTGTCAGAGCTTGTTGATTGATTGACCATAAAGAGTGTAAGAGAAATGGGTGCCAAAATGGATTTCTGGGTTTCCATCATGGTCAAATTGGTGGAACTGTAGACTAAAGTAAGAAACATCAGAAGAGAGCCAGATGTTGAAGAGAAAGCATATGGTCACACTTAGACCTGTTAAACTTAAGGTATCTTTGAAACTTGAAAGAAAAATAGTTAAGTAAGACATCAGATATGCTGGTCTGAATCTCAGAGGGGAGATTTGGGAGAGGTTATATTACTTATAATAATCGGTAAATGTACTTTACCCATAAATCTCAAAATTTGGGTGAAATATTCAAATTTCCAGAAAAATATCTTAGTCCATTTTGTACTGCTGAGAATAGGTAATTTATAATGAAAAGTTTATTTCTCACAATTCTGGAGGCTTGGGTGTACAAGATCAAGGAGCCATGATCCAGTGAGGATCATCTCTCTGTGTCATAACATGGCAAACACACAAAGAAAGGACAACAGAGGACAAGAAGTCAGACTCACAAGTCTTTCTGTAATCATCATCAATCCATTATTGAAAATGGAACTCAGAGGCCCACCCAGACACCATCTGAAAGTGTGCACAGGTACCAGACAGAGGCTCACTGGGACACCAGCAGTGCAAGCACTCAGGCCCCAGCCAGAGGCTCACCCAGACAGCAGCTCAGCACAGGGATCCAGAAGGCCAGGAATTGTCACAGTGGTGAGCAGCAGAGAAAGGACCTCTCCAAGGCTTGTTGAGAATTGAAGCCCACTGGGAGAACAAAGAGTCACTTCAATAAAGGCAAAGCAGACTGCAGTGGTTGTTAAGTTGTTGAGGTCAACACCTCCTACTAGAACCAGACTTGTTGTGGGGGAAGGGCAACTGGAACCTGTAGTAGAGCCATGCAGAGTTCAAACCCAAAGGAGGTCACAGAGCTCAATTTGAGTCTCACAGCCAGAAACCAGCCTAAACTTCAGTAGATTATGGCTGGCTCACTGAGATCAGTCAACAAAGATCTGTACACTACCCACATTGTCCACTGGTGACAGCAGAGATACACCGTGAAGGGGACATTTTTTTTCTTTCCTCCTTCTTCATTTCTCACCTTTCTTGTTCCAGTTTTTGCCCTCCTTTTTCTCCATTGTTCTTCTTTTTATAGTAGAAATACAGTTTCTAACCTTTCCCTCTCCTACTATTTCTGTACCGCTCAACTCCTTCTAAATCTCCCCAGAGGGCAAATTTGTTACACTGAAAGGCTTATTCACTACAAATATATTTCTGGTTCGTTCTAGATTTTAATATATAACCACAAGTCTAGTTCATGTGGTCAAAGGTGGTATATTGATAGTTTCCACAGTTTGCCATTTTCTAGGCTGTGTTTGATGCTATTGTTGATGCTGATTATATTACTTTGGCCAAGGTGATGTGATTGTTCTAGGCAGTTGTCCTTCAAAACCCAAAAGCCAACTAAACCTGGAAGACAATCCAAGAAGAAGCCATTCCCTAAGGGTTCTAAACACTAGCCATGAAAATACTTGCAATAAGCAATTTACAAGCAGCAAACCAGGAATTAAACCAAAAACATCATCATCAACAGCAACAAAATAAAAATGAGAAGATACTTAAATAAGACTCAAAACCAGATTTCCAGCTCACCAAAGGCAACTCCAAAGCACAACAAGATGGAACAATCTGAAACTCAATCACTTGGACTCCCTGAACTGACAACAAAAGAGGATCTGGAAAAAATGAAATCAGAAATAATTTATCAGATAACAACAGAGATGGTGATCATGATGAAAGACATGATTAGTAACTCTAAATCTGACACAGACAAAAAAAAGATAGCGGAGCTGAGGAAAAAGATGGAAATCATGAATACCCAGCACAGGAAAGAATTGGAAAGCATAAAAAAAATCCAAGCAGATAGCCAAGAAATTAAAAATTCCATTGAAAGTTTCCTCAGCAGAATAAGTGAATGTGAGGACAGAATTTCAAATATAGAAGACAGGATTGCAGTTAACAAACATGAAAACAAAGATTTCTTATAAATAGCAAGGGACCATGAGAAATCAATCCAACAAAGAGCAGATGATGCAAAAAAGAATGACTTAAGATTGATTGGAGTAGAAGATAGTGCAAAAGACATAAAAAACACTTTTCACAGAACACTTCCCAAACAGGGAAAACAATTTGACATAAAGATAAGTGAGGCATATAGAACTCCAACTAGCTGTAAGCAAAACATATACACACCTAACCAAATAACAGTTAAGATTCCAGAAATTGAATGCAAGAACAAAATATTGAAAGCAGTTAGAAAAAAGAAACAAATCACCTAAAAAGGAAAACCAATCAGAATCACAGCAGACTTCTCAACACAAACCATCAAGGCAAGAAGAGCTTGGAGTGACATATTCCAAGCCCTAAAAGAAAATAGCCTCCAACCCAGATTGATGTATCCTGCAAAACTATCCTTCAAAATTGATGGAGAAATAAGATACTTTCACTACAAAGAACAATTTAGGAACTTCCTGAATACCAAACCAGTGCTCAAAAAAATTCTAAGTGATATCCTAGGAAATGATAATGAGGGTAACAACTCCATGAAGCTCAACATAATGAATCCACCAGGCAAAGCAAGAAATTAAATGCAAGGGAGGAAAAAAAATCCAAAAGCAGGAAAAGATCATGACAAGGATAAGTGAATACATATCAGTTATAGCCATCAATGTTAATGGTCTCAATTCACCAATCAAAAGAATTAGACAGGCAGAATGTATCAAGGAGCAAGATCCAGCAATATGTTGCATACAAGAAACACACATAATTTAAAAAAATTCTTAGACTGAAAGTCAAAGGATAGAAAACAATACTCCATGTGACAGGAACCCAAAATAAAGCAGGGTAGCTATCCTATTTACAGAAAAAGTGGATTTCAAGCCAATACTAATTAAGAGAGGCAAAGAAGTTCACCACATCCTTGTAAAGGAAACAATACAAGGGGAAGAAATGACAATCATAAATATATATGTGCAAAATACTAATGCACCCAACTACATAAAACAAATATTAATGGAGATCAAAAGCCAAATAAGCACTAATACAATTGTAGTGGGGGACCTCAATACCCCAGTGTCACAAACGGACAGATTATCTAGACAGAAAATCAACCAAAAAACACTAGAACTGACCAAACTTTTGAACAAATGGACTTAATAGATGTCTAAAGAGTGTTCCACCCTGCAAAATCACAATATACATTCTTCTCAGGTGCACGTGGGTCATCCTCAAAATAGGCAACATGCTAGCTAATAAAACATGCCTAAGTAAATGCTAAGGAATTGAAGTTATCCCCTGTACACTATCAAATCATAGTGCAATAAAATTCGAGAGCAACAGAAAAAGAAACCATAAGAATTTCACAAACATGTGGAAAGTGAATAACACCTTCCTGAACAACCAATGGGTCTCTGAGGAAATTAAAGAAGAAATTAGAGAGTTTCTACAGTTAAATGACAATGCTAATACAACATACCAGAATTTATGGGACACAACGAAAGCAATCGTATGAGGGAAATTCATAGCAGTGAATAGCCATATTAGGAAAACAGAGCGAGCTCAAATAAACCTAATGGTGAATCTCAGCTTTATACAAAAAGAAGAGCAAGACAAACCAAAGGTCATACAGGGAGAAAATTATAAAGATCAGAGCAGAAATCAATGCAATGGAGACCAAGAGAATAAAACAAAAATCACCGAATCAAAGAGTTGGTTCTCTGAAAGAATAAAATTGAAAAGCCCTTAGACAATCTTATCAAAAAAGGAAAGAAAAGGCCCCAATCCAGGTAACTAGGAGTGAAAATGGTGAAATTACAACAGATTCAACAAAAATCTGGAGGATCATCAATGCCTACTTTGAGAAACTGTACTCCAATAAGATGGAAAACACAGAAATGGACAGATTCCTAGATAAGTATGAATTACTAAAGTTGAACGAAGAAGACCTAAAAATTCTAAACAACCCAATATCAATCAATGAAATTTAAAATATAATTAAAAACTTACCAACTAAGAAAAGTCTGGGCCCTGATGGCTTCACTGCTGAATTCTACAAGAACATTTAAAGAGGAACTATGACCACTAAGCTTTAAACATTTCAATGAAATTGAAAGGGAAGCAATACTCCCAAATTCATGCCTGGAAGGAAGCATCACACCTTGATCCCCAAAGCAGAGAAAGACGCAACTGAAAAAGAGAACTACAGGCCAATATCACTAATGAACATAGATGCAAAAATCTTGAATACGATACTGGCAAATAGAATGCAAAAGATCATCAAGATCATCCATGCTGACCAAGTGGGATTCATCCCAGGGATGCAGGGATGGTTCAACATATGCAAATCACTATATTAATAGAGGCAAGGCCAAAAACCATATGATCATCTCAATAGATGCAGAAAAAGCATTTGACAAAATCCAACACGCATTTATGATAAAAAAAAACCCAACAAAAATTGGAATAGATGATTTCTACCTCAATCTGACAAAAGTCATCTATGAAAAACCAACAACCAATATCATAGTAAACAGTCAAAAAGTAAAATTTTCACACTAAAATCAGGAACAAGACAAGGATGCCCACTATCACCATTCCTGTTCAATATAGTTTTGGAATCATTAGCCATGGCAATTAGACAAGAGAATGAAATAAAAGGAATAAACATAGGAAAGGAAGAAGTTAAACTGTCATTATTTGCTGAGGACATGATATTCTACATAGAAGACAAAAAAAGACTCTGCTAAAAGACTTCTAGACTACATTGACAGACTCATCAGAGTAGCTGGACACAAGGTCAACACTCAAATACCTCTTGTACACAACAGACTCACTGAGAGAGAAATAGGGCAAACAATTTCTTTCACAATAGCAGCCAAAACATGAAATACCTAGGAATCAATCTAATGAAGGAAGTAAAAGACCACTACTTTGAAAACTACAGAACTGGCCGCAGACAGGCAGGTCTGCGGACACCCTACCGAAGTTGCAAGTCATGCGGAACACACCAAATCAGCAATCCACTGGACACCCC
>NW_004624887.1:2020482-2030570 GCF_000247695.1 Heterocephalus glaber
AGGGTGTATGATCTTCTTGATGACCCTCTGTATTCTGTTTGCCAGTATCTTGTTGAGGATTTTTGCATCTATGTTCATTAGGGAGATTGGCCTCTTTTTGTTTGCTTTTTTAAAATTTGGTTGTTTTAATTGGTTTTCTTTTTTGTGAGTGTGAGCAATTTTCAAGGGTTTTGTTGCTGTTGTTGTTTTGTTTTGCTTTTGTTTTTGTTTTCTTTCCTACCCTCCCATCTTCTTCACCCTTTTTCTGGGGCTTGGGTAATCTTGTGTCCTTCAGCCTTGTTTCAAATCTATTTTTCATCTTTTATTTTTCTATTTTTTCCTCTTTTTCCTTTTAAATTTTTCCCCTTAATTACTTCTCTCTTATATTTGCTCTCTGTATAATTTCTTTCTTTTTTCTTTTACCCTTTATTTTTTATCCTTACTAGTTTTTTGTCCTACCTTTTCCTAATTCTATAGACATCTTACTTCCCAAGAAGATCCTTTGTGTAACTTCTCTCTCCTCATTCTCATGTGAGAGTTTAATGTTTCAAAGTTTTCTTTTGTATTCTCCCATTCACAAACTCTAAATGTTTAACAGTATAAACATAAAGCTTTGTTAATCTTTTGATAGTTAACTCTGTAAAATCACTGTTGAATTAACTCTTTTGTACCATTAGCAGAGATAAGCTGTTGCATTTAGTACATATTAGCTATAAGTCAATACTTGGGTTGTCTTAATATTTACATCATAATAGCCAGTTTCTTCTCTAGGATTAAGGGTGGTACATAACTGGTTCTTATAGTATGGTAATATCTAACTTATCTCAGGCAATACTACTATAGCTGTTTCCCTTGATATTAACAGGGTCACATAATTGTCACCATTTCTCTGTAAGACAACACTCAGATTGCTTTTGTGATATTAGCAATACTAGAATAGATTCCCAGAGAACTTGGTTGCTGGGCTAACTACACTGCATCCTACTCTCCAAAATAAGTGAGGTGGTCAAATCTTGGGGATTTGTCAAAGGATTATAGTTAGCCACACCCAAAGTACATCATTGAAAAACAACTAAAGAGATCCATATACTAGCAACAAACTCTTTAGACTATAAGCATCCCCAAACCTCAGCACAAAACAAAACAAACAAAAACAAGAGAAACGTGAGGGAAAAGGGCCACAAAATGCCTCCCAAAACCCCTAATTCTCCCAAAGCTAATCCAGGGGGTACCAAGTGCTAGAATAGTATAAGCCACACACTTGAATTATTTGGAACCATAGAAGCAGAAATTAGAAAACAGCTTAAAGAGATACTCATTAGAATTTGAGAAGATGTAACTAAAAAGATAATGGAAGTAATAAGCAAAAAGATGCAGGATCTCTCAAAAGACATTAATAAAAAGCTAAACAAAATGATACAAAACATGAATGACCAGTTTACCAAGTAATTAGAGTCCATGAAAAGCTTTCAACTGGAAATCCAGGAGATTAAAAAACATATTTAAAGCATGGGGAGGAGGACTAACAAATGTGAGGACAGAATTTCAGAACTAGAAGACAATGATGCCTTCAAAGACCAACTACACAAAGACACCTTAAAAACAAGAGAAAATGAAAAATGTATCCAATTACTGATAGATGATGCAAAGAAGACTAATGTAAGAACAATTGGAATAAGTGAAAATCAGAAGACAACACAAATGGCATATAAAAACCTGTTCAAGGAAGTAATGGCAGGAAACATGCCATATATAGGGAAAGAAATAAACATACAGATAAGTGAGGCATATAGAGCATCAAATAGCCATGATCTAAAGATATCTGCTCTATGTCACATTACATTAAAAATTCCAGAAGTCCATCATAGGGACAAAATCTTAAAAGCTGTTAGAGAAAGGCAAGAAATCACATACCAAGGCATACCTATTAGACTCACAGCAAACTGCTCTACCCAAAACTTAAATGCCAGGCTTGGGGTGAATGTTTCAACCCCTAAAAGATAACAACTTCCAACCCCATCTTGTGTATCCTGCAAAACTTTCCTTTAAAATTGACAGAGAAATAAGGTATTTCCATGACAAGGAGCACCTCCAGAAAATCATGAGCATCAAACCAGCATTACAAAAAGTTCTCAAGGATATCCTAGAAAGAGAAAGTGAAGCCAACAATGTCAATAAGTCAAAAAGAATGAATACACTTGACAGGATGAGCAGCTAAGTAGAAAAGGAAAATGATGAAATAAGCAACAGGAAAATAATGCAATGACAGGAATAAGTCAATACCTCTCAGTAATAGCATTCAATGTGAATGGTCTCAATCCCCCAATCAAAAGACACAGATTGGCAGAATGGATCAAGAAAGAAATCTCACCAATACGCACTATACAAGCACATTTAATTCAAAAAGACACTCACAGATTAAAAATCAAAAGATGAAAAACAATATTCCATGCAATGGTAACCCAGAAAAAACAGGAGTTGCTATACTAATTTCAGACAAAGTAGATTTCAAGCTAAGATTGATCAGAAGAGACAAAGAATGTCACTACTTAGATGGATTAAGAGAACAATTCAACAAGAAGAGTTGCAAATTATTCAAAAAGGTCATACATCATGATCAAGTAATATTCTTTCTAGGGTGCAAGGATGGTTCAACATACAAAAATAAATGTACAGTGGTACCTCAGTTCATGAACGGTTTTGTTCATGAACAATTTGGTTCACAAACAGAAGTATTTGGAAAAATTTTGTTTTATTCATGAACTCTGCACTGGGTGACAAACACAACCGCAGCCATCTTTCCTGCATGAACATGAATGTGGTCATCATTTCCAGAATCACAGAATGAATTCGAAAACTGAGGTACCACTGTAATATACCAAACAAGTCACATGATCATCTCAATAGACACAGAAAAAGCATTTGACCAAATCGAACATACATTCATGATAAAAACCCTGAAGAAATAGGAATAGAATGTCTTTATCTGAACCTAGTAAAAGCAATTTATGACAAACCAATGATGTTATGGCATGTACAGTGCTACTTTGGTCCAGAAACTTGATTCTTCCCACTATTCTGGTCACAAACTGAATTGGACAAGAACCAAATCAAATTCAATGGTTACATTCAATACTGATCTTTTGGGGAAATTTGATTCAGTTCTCATCCAGTTTGGTTTTTTCAATTAATTTATTGGTACATTTTAAGTATACATAGCAACCACATTCATCATAGGGAAATTGTACCTGTACATGACATATCTTACTTAATTCTTATTTTTTCTCATGCACCAACACTCCCTTCAAAAGCTCTTCCCCTCCTTATTTACAAAAGCTTTGTTTCCATTTTTTCTTCTTTCATTCTTTTCTTTCCCTTCCTTCCATTCCCGAGCCCCATCCCTATTTCCCCTACCAATTTGAACATTTTCTTCCTATTTCAAAACATCTATTATACATTTGGGACTTCATTTACACTTTCAATTTTTCACCCCAGAGAAACAATGTGGTATTTACACGTGTGTGTCCAATTTATTTCACTTAAGAGTATCATCTCAAGGTGCATCTATTTAACTATAAATGTCTCAAGTTTAGCTTTCTTTATGGCTGAGTAGTACTCCATTGTATATAAAAAAACCCCACATTTTCTTTATCCATTAATCAATTGATTGGCATTTGAGTTGTTTCCAAGATTTAGCTATTATAAACTGTGCTACTATAAACATGGGTATTCATATAACATTTTATTATGATGCTTTTAATTCTTTTGGGAAGGTAAAAAGAAAGGGAATAACTGGGTCAAATGGAACCTCTAGTATTAGTTTTTTGAGGAATCTCCACACTGTTTTCCACAGTGCGTGCACAAGTCTACACTCCTCACAACAGAGGAGAAGGGTTTCTTTTTTTCCCATATCCCCTCCAGCATTTGTTATTGGTTGATTTCTTAGTAGCAGCCATTCTTTCTGGAGTGAGATGTAATCTTAGCATTATTTTAATTTGAATCTCAGGAATGACCAGTGATGTTGAACATTTTTTCATATATTTATTTGCCATTTTCAATTCTTCATCTGAGAAGTGTGTATTCACCTCAGATGCCCGTTTTTGGATTGGGTCTTTAAATTTGGGAGGTCTGATTTTTTTTGAGTCATTTATAAATCCCAGATAGTAGCTCTTTGACTGAGGAACAGCTAGTAAAAATTTTTCCCATACTGTAGGTTGTCTCATAACAACCCATTGGTGGTTTCTCTTGCTGTGCAAAAGCTTTCTAATAGGATGAGATTCCATTTCTTCATTCTTTGTGGTCATTCCTGTGCAATTGGGGTTTTGCTCATAAAGTGTTGCCTACACCAATGTCTTCAGGTGTTCTACCTATTTTATCTTCCAGAAGATTTAATGTTTCTATTATAACATTTAGATCTTTAATCCATTTCAATTTTAGTATAGTGCATGGTGAAAGATATGGGTCTAGTTTTAATATTCAGCAAATGAACACCCAGTTTTTCCAAAAGCATTTATTAATGAGGATATTTTTCTTCCAGTGAAGGTGTTTGGCTCCTTTGTCAAGTATGTCTGCAGTGGTTTCTGCATCTTCTAATCTGTTCCATTGATCCTTGGGTCTTTTTTTAAATTTACTAATACCATGCAGTTTTTATCACAGTAGCTTTGCAAAAATAATTTCAAGTTAGGAATTGTGATTCCCCCTGCCTTGCATTTGTTGCCTAGAATTGCCTTTGCCATTCTAGGTCCCTTCTGGTTCCAAGTAAATTTTAGGATTGTTTTCTATAATTCTGTGAGATATGCTCTTGGTATTTTGATCGCAATTGCATTAAATCTATATAGCAGTTTTGGAAATATGGCCTTTTTCACTATATTGGTTCTTCCTACCCAAGAACAAGGGATACCTTTCCATTTCGGATATCCTCTTTGATCTCCTTATTCAGAATACTGTAATTTTCAATGTAATGATATTTTACTTCCTTTGTGAGACTGATTTCTAGGTATTTCTTCTTTTTTTGATGCTATTGTGAAAAGTGCTGTTTCCCTAATTTTACTCTCAATGAGTTTGTTATTTGTGTAAAGGAAGGCTATTGATTTTTGAGTGTTGACTTTATATCCAGCTACACTATTGAATTTGGTTATTAAGCCTAGAAGTCTTTTGGTGGAGTTTTGGGGGTCTTCCATGTAGAGTATCATGTCATCTGCAAATAATGATAATTTAATTTGTTCATTTTCTATCTTTATTCCTTTTATTTCTTTCTCTTGTCTAATTGTTGTGGCTAATGTTTCCAGAACTATATTAAACAAGAGTGGTGACATTGGACATTCTTGTCTTCTTCCTGGTTTTAGAGTGAAAACTTTCAGTTTTGACCATTTAGTATGATGTTGGCTGTTGATTTGTCACAGATGGTATTTATCAGATTGAGATAAAGATCATCTATTCCAATTTTCTGTAGGGCTTTTATCATGAATGGATTTTGATCTTTGTCAAATGATTTTTCTGCATTTATTGAGGTGATCATATGGTTTTTCTCCTTGGCTCTGTAAATATAGTGTATTACATTTATTGATTTACATATGTTGAATGATCCCTGCATCCTTGGGATGAATTCTTCTTGTTTGGGGTATATAATCTTCGTGATGTTTTGGTGCATTCTGTTTGCCAATGTCTTTTTGAAGATTTTTGAGTCTATTAATCAGGGAGATAGGCTGGTATTTCTCTTTTTTGGTTGGATTCTGCTCGGGTTTTGGTATCAAAGTGATGCTTGCTTCCAGGAATGAATTTGAGAGTATTTCTTCCTTTGCAATTTCATTAAAGAGTTTGAGAAGTAGTGGCATTAAGTCTTCTCTAAATTTCTGGTAGAATTCAACATTGAATCTGTCAGGGCCTGAGCTTTTCTTTTTTGTAAGTTCTTAATTACATTTTCAATTTCAGGGCCAGGGAAGTAGCTCAGTGCTTCTGCCACCTGCCTTGCAAGCAGAAGGCCTCTATTTTGATCCCCCGTACCAAAAAAAAATTTTTTTTCAATTTCATTGACTGATACTGATTTATTTATACTTCTGATATCTTCTTGATTCAGCTTTTTAATTCATACACATCTAAGAATCTGTCTATTTTTTTCTGTTTTCCATCTTATTATAATACAGGTACTCAAAATAGGTATTGATGAGCTTCAGAATTTCTGAAGGATCTATTGTGATTTCACCCTTTTCATTCCTAATTGCATGGGTTTGAGTCTTTTCTTTGCTTCTTTTGATAAGGTTGGCTATTTAATCTTTCAAAGAACTGACTCTTCGATTCATTCATTCTTTTTTTGTTGTTTTATTTTCTTAGTCTTGGTTGCACTGATTTCTACTCTGATCAAAGTTTCCTCCCTTGTATGAGCTTTGAGCTTGACTTGCTCTTCTTTTTCTAGAAGCTTGAGGCTCAACATTAGGTTCTTTATTTGAGATTGCACTGTTTTTCTAATATGGGAATTTGCCAATATAAATTTCCCTCATGGAACTGATTTCCTTATGTCCCATAAATTCTGGTATCTTGTATTGGCATTATCATTTAATTTTAGAAACTCTCTGATTTCTTTTTTAATTTCATCTGTGACCATTGGTTGTTTTCTTAGTCTCAATTACATTGACTTCTTCTCTGACCTTTAAATTTTCCTCCCTAATATGAGATGTGGGCTTGACTTCCTCTTCTTTTTCTAGAAGCTTGAGCTCACTCTGTTTAACTGATGTTAGAATTCACTACTATAAATTTTCCTCATACCAGTGCTTTCTTTGCATCCCATAAGTTTAGGTATGTTGTACTGCCATTTTCATTAATTGTAGAAATGCTCTAATTTTCTACTTTCAGCTGTTACCCATTGGTTGTTCAGTGGGTGATATTTAATTTTCATTTGTTTATGTACTTCATGTGGGTTCTTTTGCCATGGATATCTAATTTCATTGCATTCTGTTCTAATAATATGCATGAGATAACTTCAATTCCCTTTTATTTATTTAAATATGTTCTATGAGCTAGTATGTGGTCTATTTTGGAGAATGTCCCATGTACAGTTGAGAAGAATGTGCATTCTGATATTGTGGACTGATATCTACTAAGTCAATTTGTTCAAAAGTGTATTCAGTTCTGATACTTCTTTTTAATTTTTTGTCTACTGAAAATATTTGTGACAGAAGGGTAGTGAAGTCCCCCATTACAATTATATTAGTGATTATTTGCTTTTCTATGACCATTAATATTTGTTTTACATAATTGAGTGTGGTGGTATTTGGTGCATATATATTTATGATTATTATCTCTTCCCCTTTATTTGAGCTTCTTTTGATAAAGTTGGCTAAGAGTTTGTCAACTTTATTTAATCTTGAAAAGAACCTGCTCTTTGGTTCATATATTCTTTGTTTTCTTTGTCTCAGTTGCATTGATTTCTGCACTGATCTTCAAAATTTCCTCTCTTGTATGAGCTTTGGGTTTGAATTGCTCTTCTTTTTCTAGAAGCTTGAGGCTCAACATTAGGTTCTTTATTTGAGATTGCTCTGTTTTTCTGGTACGGGAATTCATCACTATAAATTTCCTTCATGGGACTGCTTTCATTGTGTCCCATAAATTCGGGTGTATTGTACTGGCATTATCATTTAACTGGAGAAACTGTCTAATTCCTTTTTTAATTTTATCTGTGAACCATTGGTTGTTGAAGAGAGCATTATTTAATTTCCATGTGTTTATGAAGTTCTTGTGATTTCTTTTGCCATTGATCTCCAATTTCATTGCACTACAGTCTGGTAATATGCACAGGATAATTTCAATACTTTTGCATTTACTTAACCATGTTCTATGAGCTAATTATGCTCTATTTTGGAAAACATCCCGTGTGAGCTGAGAAGAATGTGTATTCTGATGTTGTGGGGTGGAACACTCTGTACACATCTATTAGGTACATTTGTTCAAAAGTTTGGCTCAGTTCCAATATTTCATTGTGTTTTTTTTGTCTAGTTGATCCGTCTATTCATGACAGTGGGGTATTGAGGTCACTCATTTCAATTGTATTAGTGCTTGTTTGATTTTTCATGTTCATTAATTTTTGTTTTATATACTCGGGTTCACTAGTATTTGGTGCATATATATTTATGATTGTCATCACTTTGCATTGGATTATTCCATTTACAAGGATGTAGTGACCTTCTTTGTCTCTTTTAATTAATTCTGGCTTGAAATCCACTTTTTCTTCAAATAGAATAGCTACTTATGCTTTTTTCTGAGTTTCTGTCACATGGAGTATTGTTTTCCATCCTTTCACGTAAAGTCTATGAATTTCATTTTGAATTAAATGTGTTTCTTGTATGCAGCATATTTTTGGAACTTGCTTCTTGATCCATGCTGCTAGTCTATTTCTTTTGATTGGTGAATTGGGAACATTAACATCAATGGTTATAACTGATATGTATTGACTTATCCTTGTCATGTTGTTTTCTTGTTGTTGACTCCCTTTTTTACCCATGTTTAATTTCTTACCTTATTTGATGGATAAATTCTTTTGCAGTTCATGGAGTTGTAATCCTTGATATCTCTTTATAGACTATCCTTCGGAACATTTTGGAGTGCTGGTTTGGTGTTCATGAACTCCTCAGTTGTTCTTTGTCATAGAAGTATCTTATTTCTCCATTAATTTTGAAAGATACTTTTGTGGGGTACATCAATCTGGGTTAGAGGTTGTTTTCTTTTAGGGCTTGAGGTATTTTATTGCAAGCTCTTCATGCCTTGATGGTTTGTGTTGAGAAGTCTGCTGTGATTCTGATAGGCTTTCCTTTATAGGTGATTTGTTTCTTTTCTCTAACAGCTTTTAATATTCTGTTCTTGTACTGAATTTCTGGAATCTTGACTATTATGTGCCTTGGTGTAGATTTATCTTTATCATGGCTAAATGGAATTCTGTATGCCTCACTTATCTGTGTGTCAACTTCTTTATCCGTGCTGGGGAAGTTTTCTGCCATTACTTCTGTGAACAAGTTTTTTATGTTATTTGTGCTATCTCTTGCTTTTTCACTGATTCCTGTCTATCTTGTTATATTTCCTTGCATTATCTAGCAGCAGTTGGATTTGGTTTTGGGGGGATCCCTTGCTATTTTTAAGAAATTTTTTTTATGATTGCTAACTGCAGTCCTATCATCTGTATCTGATATTCTGTCCTGACATTGGCTCATTTAGTACAGATACTTTCAATGGAATCTTTAATCTCCTGGATATCTGTTTGAATCTGTTTCATGAATTCCATTTCTTTCCTATGTTGGGCATTCATGTTTTCCATCATTTTTCTAAACTTCTCTATTTTTTTTAATCTATATCTGCTCTAGACTCACTAAGCATGTCTTTCATTATGGTCACCATCTCTGAACTTGTCTGAGAAGTTATTTCCGATTTGCTTCTTTTCTAGAGCCTCATTTATTTTTGTTACTTCTGCTGTTACCATTATCAGAGAGTTCAGGTTGGTGGCTTTCAAACTGTTCCACTTCATTGACCCCTGGGTTTGCCTTTTGTGAGCTGGAAGTCTGGGGTTGCATCTTGTTTAAATTTCTTCTCATTTTCTATTTTCTTATTTTTAGTTTAATTCCTGGCTTGATGGCTATAGATTGATTATGGCAAGCAGCTTTATTACTGGGATTTCAAACTCTTAGAAAGTGACTACCAGTGTTTTCCAGGTGTAGTTGGCTTTTAGGTTTTGAGGCTGTTGCAAGGTCTTACTGGCGAAGCCCAACCGACCTCCATTGCTGCTTGACAAAGTTCCAGCTGGGGGAAAGAAAGGGTGGAACACACCGTACCCTCATGTTTTATTTTTTCTTGCCATAATGTTTATAATTGTTACTCTGATCACAGGAGTCATTGTGTTTGTGACTAACAACAAACTCTCCATGAGGCAAATTGGTAATGATATATTGAAATCTGATCTGGCTCACAAGTCCCAAATTCTAGTTTCTCTTAGTTCTATTGCCACATCCACTCCTAAAAAAATCTCTCCTAAAACTCCCTCTGTTTCCCCACTACTATGACTCCCCCTCTTATTGTTGACATTCTATTTACTAAAGGGGTCTTACGAAAAGATTGGAAGGACAGACTTT
>NW_004624887.1:2030831-2041157 GCF_000247695.1 Heterocephalus glaber
AATAAGGGGACAATTGTAATTTTTAAATATGTATTCATGATGTTCAATGAAATGAAACAGCTTAGAGGAATTGTACTTTGTTTAACAAAAAATAAACTTTACTTCAATAAAAATTGCTAAGGCAACTTAAAATGTAAACATGTTCCACCCAATGCCTCCCAGCTATTGCTTAAAGATATAAAAGTAAATCAGACCCTGAGATTTCTCAGAGGGAACCTGGACATTGCTTGTGAAGGTTCTTTTCTCATTGCTGGCCCAAGACATCTCCCCTTCCTACCCTACATCAACTGCAGCTGGTCTGCAGCATCTTACCTCTTCAATTTATTGGGGATGAGAATTTGCTACCTATTTGGCCTAGCCTCTGGTTCTTTGGCACTGGCCTACAGTATTTTTTATGACCCTTAGCCAATCTCAGTCTTGGTATACCAGGGAGAACAACTGATTAGAACAATTATGTCACCTTTGCTAAGGGAGTACAATAAGCAATAACAGCATGAAACACAGCTTAGAAAATGATAAACTTTTGTAACTATTAATTTGTCACTTTTAAGTATATGAACTAGATTTATGGTTATATAACAAAATTGAAAATGAACCAGAAAATTATATTCACTTTTGCAATTATATGCAAATAAGCCCACATTACAGGGATTTTACCCTCAGGGGAGGAAATTTAAAAGGATTTGGGGAGGAAATAGAGAAATAAAAGAAGAGCAAGAGATTAGAAGCAAGAGTAAAGGACCAAGGAACATCATGCAAACTTTGGGAAACTGGTAAAGAAGACAGAGAGAAAGAGAGAAGGAGGAAATAAAATTAAGAACAGAACATAACACCAACCAAAAAATTATAAACCATGTTCACACTCATATAAAAAATAAGAGCAAACAATCAAGAAAAAACAAAAACAAAAACAAGAAAAGAGAAAAATGAAAACAAAAGGAAAAAGAAAATTAGAAAAAAAGTTCACTTCAAGGCATGTCTGTGGTGTCACTGGTAGACAATGTGGGCAGAGTACAGATCCAAATTGATTAATCCCAGATATCCAACTGTATTTTTCAGTGGGGTAATGGATAATCCCAGCAAGCTTGCACCTTTTGTTCCACTGAGGTTCAGGATGGTTTCTGGCTGAGGCTGGAACTGGACCTATGGCTCTTACAACAGTCCACACCCCTCCACCACCAACCTCCACTCAAATTTGGCTCCCTGACCTTCTGGCAACTTTCATTCTGACACTGACATTGGAAGCCACTAACTGGAACTGGCCTGCAGCTGTTCTGGGTTCTGAGCTCAGTTGGCCCCTCTTCAACATGGCTACCAGCCAATCTCTCTCTCCTGGGGGCCATCCAAACCCAAACAACTCACCAACCACTGCAGTCCACTGCATCCACTTTGCTGCACTGGTGCATTTCTCTGTGGAGGTCTCTGGGGTTGCTGGTAGTCATGGTTCATCTGCAGGTTCAAGCAGCCCTTCCCACTCAGTGAGTCCAGGCTAAAGGAGAAAGCAAAGCCTGCCACCTCCTTCTTCCTTGTTGGAGACTCTCTCTTCACTCTCCCCATGGGCTTTAATTCTTGCTTCACATCCTTCCTGGGTCCCAGGGACACACTTCCCTCATTCTTCTCTTCCTCATGTTGCTTTATTCCAGTGCCTGGACACCAAAGCTTGGAGAGACCTCTCTGTTTCTCACCACTCTTCCATCATCCCAGGAGACCTTCTTATCCAGTTTGGTTTGCAACCAGAATATTGGAGATAATTGAGTTCATCAACCAAGGTACCACTGTAACTAGATATTCTCCTAAAGCCTAATGTGATTATAGGTGAGGAGTTTCAAAGGTGGCTGGATAAGAGTGTGTGAATGTAGATTCAGTGTGTAATACCTACATTAAGGTATGGATAATGGAAGCCTCACCATGGGTATGGGTGGAACCAATCAATATGCTTGTACCTTGTATGGAATAGAAAGGGAAAGATCAAAGTCAGGCTGGTTGCTGCTGCTTGGTGCTTTGCTGCCTTCTGCCTGCCATGCCATGAACTGTTTCTCCTCTGTGATGGCCCTCTGAAATGCCCCTCTGCCTTGGAGTCAGCTGTCTACGAAGTGAAACTATACAGACTTGAGTTAAATAAACATGTTCTCCCTTAACTTGTGGATGTTGGGTACTTTACCTCAGCTATAAGCAAAGTAACTTGGACAAATGACCAACATCATATTAAATGAAGAGAAGTTGAAAGCTTTCCTTCCAAAATGAGGAACAAGACAAGTATGTCTACTATAGCCATTTCTGTTCATATAATTCTCAAAACATTAGCTAGAGTAATACCACAAGAGAAAGAAATAAAGGGAATATGAACAAAGAAGGAAGAAGTTCAATTATTATTTTCTGATGACATGATTCTCTATATAGAAGTCCCCCAAAACTCTACCAAAGTCTCCTAGAACTAATACCAAATTCAGTAGCATGTCAGGATACAATTCCAACACTCAAAAATCAATAGTGTTCCTGTACACAAATAACAAATTCACTGAGAAGGAAATTAGGAAAGCAATACCCTTCAAAACAGCATCAAGACAAATGAAATACTTAAGAATTAATCCAACCAAGGAAGCAAAACACCAGTGAAACTTATAGTTCTCAAAAAAAGGAGATTGAAGAGGATATCAGAAAATAGAAATATATCCTCTGTTCCTGGAAAAGCAAGACCAATATGATCAAAATGGCCATACTTCCAAAACTTACACAGATTTAATGGAATCTCAATCAAATACCAATAGCATTCCTCAAAGAACAAGAAAAAGTGATCCTACAGTTTACACAGATCCAGGAGAGACATAGAAGAGCAAAAGCAATTCTGGGCAACAAGGGCAATAAAGGAGGTATCACAATCTCAGACTTCATTATACCACAAAATTTCAGCAATAAAAACAGCATGGTATTGGTGAAAAAGCAGATTTGTTAATCACTGGAACACAATGGAGGATGCAGAAACACCTTCAGGCACACTCAGCTACCTTATCTTTGACAAAGGGACCAAATACTTTCACTGGAAGAAAGATAGCCACTTTAACAAATGATGCTGGGAAAAATGGCATTAGAAGACTGAGCCTAGACCCATATCTCTCATCATGCACTAAATTTAAAATTGAAATGGATTAAAAATTTAAATATTAAAACAGAAATACTTAATCTGCTGGAAGATGAAATAGATAAAACACTTGAAGATATAAGTATAAGCAAAGACTTTCTGAACAAAACCTTGTTTGGGCAAGAAATAATACAAAGAATCAACAAATGAGATCACATGAAAGTATGCCCATCAACAGGTGAATTGATAAGGAAAATGTATTTTTATGAAATGGAATTCCACCCTGCCATAAAAAAGGACAAAGTTGAGGCATATTTAAATAAATGGATGCACCTCAAGACCATAATCTTAAGTGAAATAAATCAGACACATGAGTTTAAATATTGCACTGTTTCTCTTATATGAGAAACTCAAGGAATAAATAAGGAGCAGAAAGTAGATATTAGGAAATAGGATGATATGTTTCAAATGAGAACAGAAAACAAGATGGAGGGTGGAGAGAGAGAGGGGGAAAGAAACTTAAAAGATGGGCTGAATAAAAAAAAATGAAAATGTAGATTTGCAAATGAGGAAGGAAAGAAGAGTTGGCAGGACCAGAGATGGAGGAGAAGGGTGGGGACAATAAAGAATTAAGATACATTATGTACATGCATATATTCGCCACAATAAATGTAATCATTATGTACTGCAAATATGTGCTAATAAAAAAAACAGATGCAGAAAACCACATGCACTAAAAACCAAAATGGAACACATGATACCCATAAAGCATGATTATATAAATACAAAAGAATTGAAATTATGCCATGCATAATATGAGACCACAGTTCAATGAAACTAGAAATCAATGGCAAAAGAAACCACAAAAATTATGCAAACTCATGAAAAATAAACAATACTCTCTTTAATAATCATGAGGTCACAGAAGAAATAAAGTAAGAGAAGTGCTCTTGGATATGAGTGAGAACTGGGCAGGGACAAGAGCAGAATGGTTGCTGGCAGGTCCTAGCCAGGGCTCCAGCAAAACCCCAGCATATGGGACCCACAGGCCCAGCCAAAGCACTGCCTGGAAAAGAGCTGCACAGGCACACAAGCAACAGCCAGAGGCCTGCCCCAATACCATTGGTAAGAGCGAGCAGACCCCAGTCAGAAGCATCCTCAGACACCAGCAACTGAGGCAAACAGCCCCCAGCCAAAGGCCCTCTCAGACAACAGTTAAGTAGGGGGTCAGGACCCAGCCAGAAACATGCCCAGATACCATCCCAAGTGTGCACAGGCCCCAGCCAGAACCCAGCCTGGAAAACAGAGCAGTGCAGGGATCCAGAAGGCCATCATTCTGAATCCAAGAAGTGGTGCAGGGGTGAGCAGCACAAAAAAAGCCTCTCTGTGGTTACTGAGAATTGAGGACCACTGGATGAGCAAAAAGTCACCTCAACAAAGGAGCAGAGGCTGCATCTATTGAAATGAAAAGACCCATAAACTAGTATCATAACTAGACTTTCACATCACTTAAGACAACCCCAAAGAGCAACAAAATGGAACACTCTGGAACTCAAACACCTGGACTCATTGAACTAGCAGTAAAAGAGGGCCTGGAAAAAATGAAATAAAAAATAATTGCTCAGATAATGGGAGAGATTGTGTCAATGGTACAAGACATGATTAACAAATGCAGAGCAGACATAGATAAAAAATAAAGGCACTGAGGAACATGACAGAATCCCAACATAGGAAACAAATGGAATCCATAAAAAGGATGCAAACAGATTTCCAGGAGATTAATAACTCCATTGAAAGTTTATGCAGCACAATGAGTCAATGCAAAGATAGAATTCCAGATATAGAAAACAACATTGCAATTAGTGACAAGGAAAAGAAAAATTTCTTACAAATAGGAAGGGGCCATGAGAAATCAATCCAACAGATGCTAGAAGATGCAAAGAGAATAACATACGACTGATCGGAGTCAAGGAAGAAACAGGAGAGAGTGCACATGACATAAAAAAAGGTTCACAGAAGTAATGGCAGAAAAGGTCTCAAGCAGTGGAAAGAAACTTGACATACACATAAGTGAGGCATATAGGACCCCAACTAGCTTTGATCAAAAAAAAATCTACACCTAGACATATAATAGTTAAGATTCCAGAAACACAACAGAAGAACAAAATTCTACAAGCAGTTAGAGAAAAGAAACAAATCACATACAAAGGAAAACCCATCAGAATCACAGCATACTTCTCAACACAAATCCTCAAGGCAAGAAGAGCCTGGAGTGAAATATTTCAAGCCCTAAAGGAAAACAACCTCCAACCAGATTTATGTACCCTGCAAAATTATCTTTCAAAGTTGATGGAGAAATAAGATACTTTCATGACAAAGAGTACCTTAGGAACTTCATGAATACCAAAGCATCACTCCAAAAAATTTTAGACAAAATCCTAGGAAAAGACAATGAGGATCACAACCCCAGGAAGCCAAGCACAATGAATCCATTGGGTGCAACAGGAAATTAAACATAAAAGGGGACAATCCAACAAAAAGACAAAATGATGACAAAGATAAGCCAATATAAACCAGTTATAACCATTAATGTTAATGGTCTCAATGCACCAGTCAAGAAAAATAGACTAGCAGAATGGGCCAAGAAGCAAGATACAATAATATGCTGCATACCAGAAACACACTTAATTCAAAAAGAAACTCATAGACTGAAAGTTAAACAAAAAACAATATTCCATGTGACAGGAACCTGAAATAAAGCAGGATACCTATCATATTTGCAGGCAAAGTGGATTTCAAGCCAATACTAATTAAGAGAGACAAAAAAAGGACACTACATCCTTGTAAAGGGAAAAATCCAAGAGTAAGAGATGACAATCATAACTATATATAACCAAATACTAGTGCACCCAACTATATAAAACAAATAGTAATGGACATGAAAAATCAAATAATCACTGATACATTAGTAGTGGGGAACCTCAATAGCCCACTGTCACAAATACATAGATCCTCTAGACAGAGAATAAATAACAAAATACTAGAACTCAATCAAACTCATGAACAAATGAACTTAACAGGTGTTTACAGAGTGCTCCTCCCCACCAAAGCAGAATGCACATTCTTTTTGGCTGCACATGGGTCATTCTACAAAATAGACAACATACTTGCTGATAGAACAAGTTTATGTAAGTGCAAAGGAATTGAAGTTATCCCCTGTATATTATCAGACCATATTGTGATGAAATTGGACATTAATAGCAAAAGAAACCACAAGAATTTCATAAACATGTAGACAATGAACAACACACTTCTGAATAACCAAAGGGTCACAGAGCAAATTAAAGAAGAAATCAGACAGTTCCTACAATTAAATGACAATGTCAATACAACATATTGAAATCAATGGGACACAATGAAAACAGTCCTATGAGGGACATTCATAGCAGTGAATACTCATGTTAGGGAAACAGAGTGAGCCCAATTAAACAACCTCATGCTATACCTCAACTTCCTAAAAAAAGAAGAGCAAGACAAATGCAAACCTCATAAAAGGAGGAAATTATAAATGTCAGAGCAGAAAACAATGTAATGGAGACTAAGAGAACAATAAAAAATCAATGAAGCCAAAAGTGGATTCTCAGAAAGAATAAACAAAATTGACGAACCCTTAGCCAACCTAATCCAAAAAAGGAAAGAAAAGACCCAAATCCACGCAATTAGGAATGAAAAGGGTGAAATTACAATGAACACAGCAGAAATCCAGAGAATCATCAATACCTACTTCAAGAACCTATATGCCAATAAAATGGAAAACACAGAAGAAATGGACAGATTCCTAGATATGTATGAATTACCAAAGTTGAACGAAGAAGACCTAAAAATTCTAAACAACCCAATATCAATCAACAAAATTGAAAATGTACTTAAAAACTTAACAACTAAGAAAAGCTCACATCCTGATGGCTTCACTGCTGAATTCTACAAGACATTTAGAGAAGAACAATTTCCAATAATCTTTAAATTTTTCAATGAAATTGAAAAGGAAGCAATACTCCCAAATTCATTCCTGGAAGCAAGCATCACCTTGATCCCAAAGCAGAGGAAGATGCAACTGAAAAAGAGAACTATAGGGCAATCTGATTAATGAACATAGATGCAAAAATCCTCAATAAGATACTGGCAAACAAAATGCAGAAGATCATCAGGAAGATCATACACCATAACCAAGTGATATTCATCCCAGGGATGCTGGAATGGTACAACATATGCAAATCAATAAATATAATACACTATATTAATAGAGCCAAGTACAGAAATCATATGATCATCTCAGTAGATGCAGAAAAGGTGTTTGACCAAATTGAACATGCATTTATAATAAAAAAACTACAAAAATTGGAATAGACTATGTCTAACTCGATCTGACAAAAGCCATTTATAAAAAAAACCCAACAGCCAATATCATACTAAATAGTCAAACCTGAAATCCTTCACACTAAAATCAGGAACAAGACAAGGATGTCCACCATCACCACTCCTGTTCAATATAGTTCTGGAAACATTAACCACAGCAATTAGGCAAGAGAAAGAAATAAAAGGAAAAAATATAGGAAATGAAGAAGTCAAATCATCATTATTTGGAGATGACATGATACTCCATATATAGAAGACCCCAAGAACTCCACCAAAATCTTCTACACCTAATGACCAAATTCAGTAGAGTAGTTGGATACAAGGTCAACACACAAAAATCTAGAGCTTTTCTGTACACAAAAAAACAGACTCATTGAGAGAGAAATGAGCAATCCATTCCTTTCACAATAACATCGAAAAAATTGAAATACCTAAGAATCAACCTAACAAAAGAAATCAAAGACCTCTTCTCTGAAAACTATAGCACTCTGAAAAGAGAGATTGAAGATGATATCAGAAAATGGAAAGACATCTCTTGCTCCTGGGTAGAAAGAATCAACATAGTGAAAATGGCCATACTTCTGAAACTGCTATATAGATGCAGTGCAATCCCAATTGAAATTCAAGCAGCATACTTCAGAGACCTTGAATAAAAATCCAAAAATTCATTTGGAAAAAGAAGGAACCTAGAATATCAAAAGCAATACTACCAATAAAGACAAGGTAGGGGTATCACAATCCCTCACTTGAAACTATACTACAAAGTTACTGTGATAAAACAGCATGGTACAGGCAGAGAAACAGACCTGATGACCAGTGGAACAGATTAGAAGATGCAGAAACAACTCCAGATACACTCAACCATCTCATCTTTGACAAAGGAGCCAAGCACCCTCACTTGAGGAAAGATAGCCTCTTTAATAAATGGTGCTGGAAAAATTGGGTTTCAACTTGCCAAAGATTAAAACTAGACCTATATCTCTCACTGAACAATAAACTAAAATTGAAATGGATGAAAGATCTAAATATTAAAAAAGAAACACTAAACCAGCTGGTAGAGAGGTTAGGTGGAACTCTTGAAGACATTGGGGTAGGAAAAGATTTCATGAACAAAACCTTAGTTACATGTAAACTAGCACAAAGTATCAAAAAGTAGGATTTCTTCTGATTAAAAAGCTTCTACAAAGCAAGAGAAACAACTAACAGTGTGAAGAGACAACCCACAATGTGGGAAAACAATTTTACCAGTGGTCCCTCAGACAAAGGTCTACTATCTAGAATCTATAAAGAACTTACAAAAATCAGACCTCCCAAATTTAAAGACCTATTCCAAAAATGGGCATCTAAATGAACAGACTTTTCCCAGAGAAAGAAGTAGAAATAGCAAATAAACATATGAAAAACTGTTCAACATCACTGGTCATTTGAGAGATGCAAATGAAAACAAAGCTGAGATTTCACCTCACCCCAGAAAGAATGGCTGCTATCATGAAATCAAACAATAGCAAATGCTGGAGGGGCTGTTGGGAAAGAGGAACCCTTCTCCACTGCTGGTGAGAGTGTAGACTGGTGCAACCACTGTGGAAATCAGTATGGTGATACCTCAAAGAACTAGAACTAGACGTTCCATTTGACCCAGCTGTTCCCTTGCTGGGTATCCTCCCAAAGGAATTAAAAGAATCATAACACAGTCATATATGTGTACCCATGTTCATAGTGGCAGTTTGTAACTGCTAAAACATGGAAACAGCCCAATTTCCCATCAACTGTTCACCGGATGAAGAAAATGTGGGTTTACCATCCCACTGCTCCTGGCCCAGAGGAAGGGGTTCCTGGCCCAGAAGAAGTGGTTTCCAGGCCACCTACCCTCCCTCTGTTCCTGGCCCAGAGGAAGGGGCTTCCAGGCTGCCATCCACCCTTCCATTCCTGGCCCAGATGAAGGGACTTCTGAGCCACTGTCCCAGTGCTCTGGCCCAGAGGAAGGTGTTTCTGGACCACCATCTGTACCACCACTCCTGGCCCAGAGGAAATGGCTTCTGGGCCACCATCCATCCTGCTGCTCCTGGCCCAGAGCTAGGGGCTTCTGAGACATAGGCCAACTGCTCCTGGACCAGAGGAAGGGGCTTCCCAGCCACCATCCATCCTGCCAATCCCAGCCCAGAGGAAGGGGCTTCTGGGCCGCTGTCCATCCCACTGCTCGTAGCCCAGAGGAATGGGTTTCCAGGCCACCATCTGTCCCGATGCTCCTGGCCCATAGGAAGGGGCTTCTGTGCTGCTATCCCACCACTCCCAGCTTAGAGGAAGGGGCTTCCAGGCCACTGTCCATCCCATGACTCCCAGCCCAGAGGAAGGGGCTTTGAGGCCACTGTCCATCTCGCCGCTCCTGGCCCAGAGGTAGGGGCTTCCTGGCCGCTGTGCATCCCACCTTTCCCAGCCCAGAGGAAGGAACTTCTGAGCCACTGTCACACCTCTCCCAGATCAGAGGATGTGAGCCGTGTGGGGGCCAACAGCACCCCACCACCTGGGTCAAAATGAGAAGACACGTAAATAAGTCTGAAAACCAGAATTCCAGATCACCTAGAGCAACCCCAAGGGGAAATGAGATGGAACACTCTGATACTCAACAACCTGGACCCACTGAACTGGCAACAAAAGAGTATCTGGAAAAAATGAAATGAGAGATAATTTCTCAGATAACAGCAGAGATTGTGCTCCTAGTGCAAGACATGATTAATAAATCTAGAGAAGAGCTGAGGAACATGATGGAATCCCAACATAGGAAACAAATGGAATCCATAAAACAGATGAAAATAGATTTCCAGGACATGAAA
>NW_004624887.1:2059177-2082709 GCF_000247695.1 Heterocephalus glaber
TAGATATTTGAAGTCACGACTTTTCTTCTGCCATTACCTTTATTTTCCTTCAACATTAGGGTCTCTATAAAAATATCAGCAATCTGGGACATGTATATCACATGGCAGAAGTCTTTGAAAAAAACAGAAGGAACCTAACATTAATGAGTATCCATTTTAGGCCAAGTACCAAGCTAAATACTTTTTTTTGTTGAACCTCTCCAGTTACCTATCACTGTGCAGCAAATTATTTTAAACTTTAGTAGCATAGAACAATTGCATCCTTCTCACTATTATGAGAGTCAAAGCACAGTGTGATTGAATCAGTTGAAGTGGTTTGAATGGATTAAGGAAGATGGCATGGCTGTTGTGGGCCATAAGTCTGAGAATGTGGTTTTAGCTGTTGGTTTGATTCATGAATTATTTTCCACATCACATCTGCTGGAGCTAGGGTGTCTAAAATGAGTTCATGACTTACATGTCTGATGCCAGTTCTTAGATAGGTGTCAACAGCTGGATTTGTCTACATATCTCTGTCCCTACATGTACCCAATCTCCATGGCTAGCTTGGACTTCCTGAAAGCATGGTGGAATCAGGCTAGTTGACTTCTTACATGATAGCTGGTTTCCTCCACAGTGAGTTTCCCAAGAAACCAAGATAGAAACAATGGAGAATTTTTATGACTCAGTGTCATTTCCACTATACTATAGTAGGAAAAGTAAGCCACAGAACCAGTTCAGATTCCAGGAGGTGGAAGAATAGATTATATTTCTTCACAGAAGAATGATGAGTGTATTTAGGAAGGCACATAATTGATGGTGGCTACTGTGGAAACAAGCTGCCACACTCTTCTCATAGATTAAGAAAATGAGATTCAGATAGATTAAATAAATTGTTTAGGATTATACAGTAAGTAAATAAGCAAGGGATATGGAACACAAACCCAAGTTATCTAAAGTTAAATTCAGAGATTCTTGCATGTTATCTTAAAGTCTCTGCAATTTCTCAGTGCTTGCACATACTTGCTCCTCAGAAGCTCCGCCCCCAAAAGCCACTATTTGAAACAACTTGAGAAACATGGGATATTTCTTTTTTGAGAAACAAAGTGCACGTGAATATATTAAGAAGCACTGAGATGACTATTCCCAAGTATATTTGACTAAGGAATCCTTTTTTAATGTATGACATATTATTCCCAGTTAATGGAATATGCTTTCACAGATGTTATATTAAGTAATGCAAAGAAGACATGTTACCATTATAAAATGTAGTAGTACAGTCTGAATCTAATTTACTGAGTGCCATCAAACTGTCAAAAATTATACAACAATGCTATTTTCATAGCATCTGATTAACCATCCAGATTGGAAATGCTCTGCTGTAAATTTTATTTAAGAGAAATCTTGTGTGATCAGTGTCCCTAAGTCTTTGGCAATGTATCTGTGACAGCAATGTTGAAAATAATTTCTGACTTTTAAAAGAATTTGGGTGTTTATATTTTTACACGTATAGCATAATAAATTTTATTAATTCAATGTTTCACATCCCAAATATGCTTTTAAAGGTATATACACTAATAAAATTTAATATCACAAAACAATTCAGAAAACAGCAATTCTTTAAACATTTACAATTAAAATGCAAAGAGACAAAATTTTAAAGCAGCCATCCATGGAATGATTTCATGTATACAAAGGATCCAGAAAAAGGGGACATTTAAAATCATTATTTAGGCCATAAATCCAGAAGAACTACAGTGTTATCATGCCATGAGACTTTTGCAGGAAGATACCACTTGAAAAACATCAAAGCCAGTCTCCTGTGTTAAGCAATAGTTGAGCTTATCTAGAGAATTCCTAAATAGTTGGTCAGTTCTTTGCAACAATTCAAAATCTTTAGGTCTCCTGAGGTAAATCAAGATGTCTCAGATACATATTACATTACAGTTTTCAATTTTATAGCATCTCCAATAGCACTTTTTAGGTAACATGGGCAGTTCTGTACTGAGCAGAAAATTTCTGATGTAAAGAAGGGTCCCCTCTTGAATAAATACATACTCATCTTGCACTGCAGCAGTTTGGATTGAAGTGGTCATGATTCTCAGTCTATATTTTGTTTACATTCAGAAAATATCAGTCTTTTTGGCAAATTCTACATTTTAAGCCCTATTGTGACACACAAAAAAATACTGAAGACACCACTGTACCTCAGAAAACATAAACATTATTTGGAAAAAATGGGCTTTGGATATCTCAAACAATACTTACAACCAAGGCTATATAGTAAGATTATAAATTGAATAAAGTCTCTGGATAAATGTCTCCTATAGTCAAAAGATAGTATCAAAAGGAAGGAAATAGAAGGATTAAACCACCGATGCAATTTTCAGGAAGAGAGGAGTGCAACTTGATTTTCATCTTGGTAAATATCACATCATTTGAATGGGTGGAGAAGAAAAACAAGCACCTGGTAGTCTAAACATGATCAAAGGCAAATAATGTATTTCCCCTGTTAATGATAGTCCTTTCATACATTTCGAAAGTTCTATGCCTTTTCTTCCTGTCTCCACCATCTCAAACCTGCTTATTTGACCCTTCATGGCTCATCAGAGCTCTATGTGGCAGCTGTACTTGCCCAACACTCAGTTCTCAGTCACCCAGAGCCAGCAGGTGTACCTGCTCTCCCAATTAGTC
Organism: Heterocephalus glaber; assembly: GCF_000247695.1. The sequence goes on from NW_004624887.1 coordinate 2,061,851, forward strand.
AAAGCTTTCCGATAATGTAAAAAATGGGTTTACCCAAAATTCTCATGAGTCCTCTCACCAGTAAGCCTTACAGGAAACATGGGTTTTCAAGTTTGTTTATTGACCTGTAAAACATGGACAAAGTTCCTGTGTTTGTTCACCCATTAATTTATCACACATTTCTCTCTTTCTCTGATTCCTCTCCATACTCTGTCCTGAACCTTCATTTTCTTGGCTGTGAGCAATATTTTATTCTCCAAAATGTGTTTTTCTAGAGGATGTTATTTAATTTCAATGTGTTCATGTCTTTTTTGTGGTTTCTTTTGCTATTGATTTCCAATTTTATTGCACTATGATCTGATAATATGCATGAGATAATTTCAATTTCTTTGCATTTACTTAAGCATGTTCTGTGAGCTAGTATGTGGTCTATTTTGAGAAGAATATGTGCTCTGATGTTGTGGGGTAGAAGACTCTGTAGATATCTACTAAGTCTATTTGTTCAAAGGTTTGGCTTAGCTCTGATATTTTTTGTTGATTTTTTGTCTAGTTGATCTATTTGTGACAGTGGGGTATTGAGGCCCCCCTTTACAATTGTATTAGTAATTATCTGATTTTTCATGTCCATTAATATTTGTTTTATATAGTTGGGTGTGCTAGTATATGATTCTTATATCTTCCTCTTAGATTTTTTTCCTTAACAAGTATGTAGTGACCTTCTTTGTCTCTTCCTATCAGTCTTGGCTTGAAATTCACTTTTCCAGGGTTCCTGTCACATGGAGTATTGTTTTCCATCCTTTGACTTTCAGTCTATGAATTTCTTTTTTATTTAAATGTGCTCCTTGTATGCAGCATCTTGTTGGATCTTGTTCCTTGATCCATTCTGCCAATCCATTGCTTTTGATTGGTGAATTGAAATCATTTACATTGATGGTTATAACTGATATGCATTGACTAATCTTTGTCATATTATTTTCCTGTTGATGGTTTCCTTTCTTTCCCCTTTGTTTAATTGTTTGCCTCACCTGGTGGGTTTATTCTATTGGGATTCATAGAATCATTGTCTTCATTGTCTTTTTCTAGAATATCCTTCAGAACTTTTTGGAGTGCTGATGTGTTGATCATGAATTTCTTCAGGTGTCCTTTATCATAAATATCTTATTTCTCCATCAATTTTTTTTGTACTGGGGATCAAACTCAGGACCTTGTGCTTGTGAGGCAGGTGGTGGCACTACTAAGCCAAATCCCCAGCCCCTCCATCAATTTTGAATGATAATTTTGTGGAACACATCAATCTGGGTTGGAGGTTGTTTTCTTTTAGGGCTTGAAATATTTCACTCCAAGATCTCCTTGACTTGAGGGTTTGTGTTAAGAAGTCTTCTGTGATTCTGATGGGCTTTCCTTTTTAGGTGATTTGTTTCTCTTCTCTAGCAGCTTTTTTTTTTTTTTTTTTTTTTTTTTGGTACCAAGGATCGAACTCAGGACCTTGCATCTGTGAAGCAGGTGGTGGAACCACTGAGCTAAATCCAGCCTTTAATATTCTGCTTTTGTGTTGAATTTCTGGAATCTTGATGCTTATATTCCTTGTATTTTTTTCTGATCATGGCTAATTGGAGTTCTGTATGCTTCATTTATCTGTAGGTCAAATTCTTTTTCCATCCGTGGGAAGTTGTCTTCCATTACTTTGAATATGTTTTTTTATGTCCTTTGTGCAATCTGATTTTTCAGTTATTCTGATCAGTCTTGTTATTCTTCTTTGTATTGTCTAGCAGCTGTTGGATTGATTTTTTTATGGTCCCTCGCCATTTTTAAGTCTTCATTTGATGATTACTAACTGCAAAACTGTCTTCTAGATCTGATATTCTGTCCTCACATTGGTTGATTCTGCTGTATATATTTTCAGCAGAAATTTTCATCTCCTAGATATTTGTTTGAATCTGCTTCATTAAATAGAGTTCTTTACTATGTTGAGCATTCATGGTTTCCATCACTTTCCTAAGCTCTTCTATTTATTTTATCTGTATCTACTCTAGATTTACTAACCATATCTCACATTAGGTCATCACCTCTTTACTTATCTATAAAATTATTTCTGAGTTTTTTTTTCTAACACCTCATTCATCTGCTTTGTTACTTCTGCTGCCACCATTTCAGGAAGTTCAGCTGAGTACCTTATGATTTCTTTCACCTCAATACCCCTGGATGTGCCTTGGATGAGCTGGAGACCTGGGGTTGCATCTTGCTTCTGTGTCTTCTCATTTTCTATTTTTTAAAATTTGTTTTCTGCACTGATGATTGTATATTGCTTATGGTAGATAGCTTTATTACTCATGTTGAGACATCCTTAGGAAATGACTACTTTTCAGAGATGTCTTCTAGGTGTAGCTGGCTTTTGACTTTTGAGTCTGTTCAAAGACCCTGCCTCTTCAGTTTATTAAGGATGAGAAATTGCTGCTTATTTGGCCTAGCACTCAGTTGTTTGGTACCAGGCTATGGTATTTTTTATGATCCCCAGACAATCTTGGTATTGGCATACAAGAAAGAACAACTGATCACAACAACTATGTCACCTTGGCTAAAGATTCAAACAGATATTCAGGAGATTAAAATTTCTATTGAAAAAATATGCTGCAGAATCAACCAAAATGAGAACCGAATATTAGATCTAGAAGACAAGTTTGCAGTTAGTGATCATCAAATGAAAGTAGTAACAGTAGCATCAAGCATAGTCTAGAAAATCACAAACTATCCTAATTGTTAATTTTCCACTTTTAACCATAGGTACAAGATTTATAGTTATATAATAAAATCAAAAGCAAATCAAAAAATTATACACAGTAAATATCTCCTCAATAGATCAATTTTACCCTTGGGAAGAAAATTTTAAAGGAATATAAAAAATAGAGAAATAAAAGAAGATAAAGAGATTAGAAGCAAGGTCAAAGGACAGAGGAAGATTACCCAAGATTTGGGAAACTGATGAAGAAGACAGAAGGGAAAGAAAGAAGAAAAAAACAAAAACAAGAACTAAACAAGACAAACAAACCCCTAAAAACAATGTTCACTCTCAGGAAAAAAAAAAAGCAAAAGCAAACAATCAAGAAAAAAGAAAAAAAAAGAAAAAGAGAAAAAGAGATTTCTCTGTGATTTCAAGCCTGCAGTTATATTCTGGAGTCTACAGTTTTGTGGTAGTGTCCTATTCAGGGTGTGTTGCTGCTATCACTGATACACAAAAGAGGCAAATGGAGCCCAGATTCCTGCTGGATGATTCCAGCAAGCCTGCAGTAAGAATAGGGCAGGGTCCTGATTCTGGTGCTTTCAACTCCACAGGCATTCAGGCTGATCCTGGTTGTGGGGTTGGGGTCTCAGTTGTTCAGCCTACAACACTCTGGGTGTTTTTTGCCTGCCTAATCTCAGCTCTCTGACCCTGGATGTCTCCAGAAGTTGGGCCTCATCTAGTCACTGGAAGCCCTGAGAGGAAGCCAACCCACAGCTGCTTTGAGCCCTGGGTTCTATTGGTCACTCCCTACAATGGCATCTGAAGAGGGTGCTTGGCCTATAGTCACTCAACAGCTGTCGTAGTTCACAGCATGCATTGCTCCATTTCATTGGTGCATTTCACTGCCTCTGGAGAAACCTACCTTCACTGTGTCTCTGTAGATTTGAGCATCCTCTTGTGCCACAAGCTGGGAGTCAGGGAAAAAGTGAAATTTGCAACTTCCTTTTTTCTGCATTGAGGACTATCTCTTCACTTTCCCTGTGGGCTCCAATTCTCCCTTCAGATCATTTCTGGGTGCCAGAGATTCACCTCCCTCCTTTTCTTCCCCAAGTTGTTATATTCCATTGTTTGGAAGGCAGCTATGCTCACCACTATACCACCAACACACACATATATTCCATTGTTTGGATTCTGAATCTTGGAGAGGCTGATTTGCCATTCTACCATCTTCTCAAAAGTTCAAAAGGTATTATTCTGGATCCCTGATGATAGTAATTGTTTCCTTGCTTATGCAAGGAAAGATTGAATTGAAAATATCCCTTACTCACTGCATCATGTATGTTCATAAGAATCTATACCACACCAGTAAACATCTTCTGGGTGCTGGGAGGAGCAGCAGTTGGGTAATCTTCCTAATAAAGATGGCTGTCAGGAACAATGCTACATAATTTTAGGGAAAAATCATTTGGTTAGCCTAGTTCTCCTGCTTACAGCCTAGCTATGGAATTCCAAGACATAATTCCATTTTGGACTCCGGTCACAACTGAGACCTCAATGATCTGGTGATGCTGTCTGTGATTCTCCAGGACAAGAAATATCCTGGGAGCTGAAAACTCCTGAGAGGAACAAACATCTACTCAGTTCCTCATTGTTCTTGGATTGTTACATCTTGTTTACACAGGATGTACTGAACTCTCTGCAAGTCATTTGTTACATTTGTTTCTCCCGATGTACTGAATAAAAGGTGCGGTAAACTGGGGGCTTTCATCTTTGCCAGCAGCCCTGAGCAGCAGTGATCAGACCCAAAGCTCTCAGCTTCTTCTCAGTCTCATTTTTCTACCTTTCCTGTAATTTGCCTTGTGCTGCCATGGATCGCAGGAGACTAGGACTTACTGCAGAGGTTCTAGTAATGTCCCCTTTCCCTGTTCCCTACAGATGGCTATATGTTTTCAGCCTTGTTTGTAGTAAAGAGTTTCTTACTGACATTGTGATCTGTTCATACGGGAGATATGAAGTTAGTTAAGAAAACTACATCTAACAAAGAACATACATAAAGACCATAAAGAGCGGGTTTCTGGGCATGAAAAAAAGAAACAGTGGTTGGACACTACAGAAGGTTTTCATACGCATTAATTGAGCATCAAACAAATACCCAAGTGCCTTTTCTCTGGGCATTATTTTAAATCTTCCCTGAGAAGTCACTGTACTTCATATGGATTTTGTACATTTTGTAATACACTTTTAAAATCAAATTGTTTATATACACAGGGGCCCCACAAAATATTGTGAATCTAAGGCCCAGACACACACTAGAAATAGTCTGTATATATTATCTAGTTAAATGTCACAAAATGGGTACATATTATGAAATACCTTTGAAAGATAAGAAAACAGATTCAAAAAAATATTTTCCCAAGATCATATAGCTTGTAAGAGATAAAACCAGGTTTGAGATTCAAGTCTGCTTGAGTGATTCAGCTGACAGCATCTTCAGAAACCCCCACATTGAAGGTCACTAATCAAGAGCATGGGTCACCTGGGTCAGTCAGAGAAGTGTTTGCTGGAATGATTTTGAGTTGCTCCCTACATTAATCGCCACTAACATGGCCAATATGTGACTTCTCCCTCTGGTTCTTTTATGTTTTTGAGTATCTTCATTGAGGTGTAATTTTCATACCATAAAATTTAGCACATTTAGTAAATTTGTGCAGAATTGTGCAATCATCACCATAAACCAGTTTAGAACATTTCAATCAACCCCAACACATTCCCTCCTGTCTATTAAAAGTCAGTTCTCACTGAGTATAGTGGCATATACCTGTAATTCCAGTACTCTGGGAAGCTAAGGGAGGAGGATGAAATGTTTGAGCCCACCCTTGGCAACTTAGTGATTTAGAGAGACCCTGTCTCAAAAAATTAAAAAAAAAACAGGTGAGGATGTAGCTCAGTGCAAAAACCTTGTATTCATTAAATCCTCAATATTGAAATAAAGTCAATTGTCATTCTCACTACAAACTTCAGGCAACCACTTTCTGTCTATGTGGATATGCGTTTTCTAGGAACATTATTGTTATGGCTTGTGCCTGGATGTCCTTCCAAAGCATCATGCTGAGATGAGGCTTTTCAGAGGTGGCTGGATTTAGAGTATGTGAATGTGAATTAAGGATGTGATACTAGGATTAAGGGTGCGGATAATGGAAGCCTCACCTTGGGTGTGAGTGGCACCAATTAATAGGCTTGTAGCCTGAATGGAATTTAAAGGGACAAAAAGAAGGCAGGCGTGCTGCTGCTACTGCTTTACTGCTTGCTGCCTTCTACCTGCCACACCATGAACTGTTTCTCCTGTGTGGTGCCCCTCTGCCATGCCACCCTACCTTAGAGCCAGCCAAATACAGAATGAAACCTCTATAAACTGTGAGCTAAATAAATCTTTCCTCCCTTAACTTGTGAGTGTTAGGTATGTCCCAGCAATGAAAAAAGTAAATAAGACAATTCTATAAATGGAATCATGAAATATGCAGCATTTTACACCTGGTTTATTTTACTTAGCATACTACGTTTGAGGTTCATTTATGTTGTAGCATGTGTCAATAGTTTTTTCCTTTGTATTGCTGAATAGAATTTCATTGTGTGGATATGCCACATTTTGCTATTCAAGGTTCATTTACTAGGTGATAAACATTTTGATTACTCCAAAGTGTTGCTACTCCTAGATAATGCTGCCATAGCATTTGTTTACAAGCCTTTATATGAATACATTTTAATTTCTCTTGGGTAGACACTTAGGTGGAATTTTAAATTTGCATAGTTAGTAAACACTTAGCTTTTTTATTTTTTATTTTTCTTGGTACTGGGATCAAACTTGGGACCTTGCACTTTTGAGACAGGTAGCAGAACCACTGACCTAAATCCCCGGCCCTTAAGACTTAGCTTTTTCACAAAAGTTTTATTGATAAATGATTAACATACAATAAACTATATACATTTAAAGGGTACGATTTGGTAAGTTTTGACGTATGTATGTGCCATAAAGTCATCACATCAATCATAATAATAAATATATCCAAAGGGAGGGCAGGGGAATGAGAAAAAAATAAGAACCAAGATATATGATACAAATTTTCAATGATGAATGTCATCATATTGTATACCTAAAATGTACCAAGAAACTTAATGAATAAAAAAAAGATAATAAATATATCCATCATTCCCCAAATGTGCCACAAGTCCCATTGTAGCCTTACCTGACTCCTTCCCTAGGCTTTCTTCAGTCCAACACTGATCTCTTTCCTTTAATTGTAGATTTATTTGCATTTTCTAAAGATTTACATAATTGGAATAATACATTATGTATTTTTTATGTGGCTTCTTTCTCTCAGCAAAATTGTTTTGAGAGTCATCAAAATTGCTACATATGTTAGTTAATTTATTTTTATTGATTCATATTTGTTTATTCCTTTACCTGCTATTGAACATTTGAGTTATTTCTACTTTTTGACTATTACATATAAAGCTGCTAAGAACATTCATATACAAGTCTTTGTACTGATATATGATTTTATTTCCTTTGGGTAAATACTTAGGAACGATATAAATAAGTTATAGAGTAGATCTATGTTTAACATTTTATAAAACCAGCATACTGTTTTTCAAAGTGGTTATCCTACCAGCAATGTATTAGAATCCCAGTTTTTCCATAACTTCACCAACACCAACAACACTTATTATAGAGAGTCTTGCTAATTTTAACCATTTTTAACAGGTGGAGACTGATATCTCATTGTGTATTTGGGGTTTTTTTTAGCTAAGTTCTTTATACTTTAACAAATTTTACTGTGCATATTTTGGTTGTACAACATGATGGTATGGGATATATAAAGACACTAAAATGGTTACTATGATGAAACAAATTAACATATCCATCATGTCACACAGTTACTTTTCTGTGACATGAGCACCTAAAGTCTACTTATTTAGCAAAACCCCTTACACAATATCATTTAAATTAACTGTAATCTTTGTGCTATACATTAGATTTCTGAACTTGTTCAATCTACATACCTTTTGCTTTGTATCTTTTGACCTATATCTCCTTATTTCGTACCCACTCTCACCTACTGCCTCCCAGATCCACCTTTTCATTCTGTTTTTCTTTCTTTGATATTTTTAAAAATACTCTACAAATGAGATCGGGCAATATTTTTTTGTTGTATTTCACTTAGCAAAATGTCCCCCAAGTCCATCCATGTTGTAGCAAATAGTAGGTTCTTTTTTATTTTTGAAGGTTGAATATATAATATTATAATATATTATTTTGAATTATATACACACTAGTACTCATATGAACACATAAACACATACATATCCCACATTTTCTTTCTTTTTTGAAAGAGAAGTGGGTTTATTAAGGAACTCTTCTATACTTTCTGGGTTGAATTATCTTGATAAACACTTTATTTCAATCCTCACAACAACCTTTTCAAGTGAACAATAATTACCATTATTTTCTTTAATTTTTTTCACTCCTTTTAAAAAATTGATTATACAGATGAGTGGATTTCATTTTGGGAGATTTGTACATGCACACAAACTACTTTGATCATTTTCACCTTCCATCACTCCTTTGCCCCACCCTCCCACCAGTTTCACATTTTGGGGGAGTTTCAGTGCCTATAATATGTTTTTATTATATCTATCTCCTCTATTACTTCCCTTCCATCCCACCTCCTCCCCTTTTTCCCTTTCTCTTGTCTAATATTAATCTCCCTTCTACCTTTTTGTCCCCATTTTTAAATTCCATGAATTAGAGAGAATATGTGATATTTGTTTTCCTGAGTCTGACATTTCTCAATATGACGATCTCCAGATTCATCAATTTTCCTTCAAATTTCCCTTTTGATTTGTCGCTTGAACCATTGGTTGTTCAAGAGCATGTTGCTTAATTACCACATATTTTAAATTTTCCAAGATGCCTCCTATTACTTCTAGCTTGATACCTTTGTGATTGGAAACAAGACTAGAAAAGATCTGAATTTGTTAAGGCTTGTTTTGTGGGCTAACATACATTCTTTCCTGGAGAGTGTTCCATGTGTGCTAGAGAAGAATGTGTACTCTGCTGTTGTAGCAATAGAAGTCTAGTATTTCCGTATTTATTTCCTATGTGATTTATCTATCCACTGTTGAAAGTATTTAAGTCTCTGCTATTATTGTATTCTAACTCTTTCTCCCTTCATGCCCATTTATATTTGCTTTATAGGTTTAGGTGCTCTGATGTTGAATGAATATTGTTTTGTTTTGTTTTGTTTTTTGGTACCAGGGATTGAACTCAGGTCCTTGTGCTTGTGCAGCAGGCGGCAAAACCACTGAGCTAAATCCCCGGCCCATTGAATGAATATTGTTAAGTAACAATTGTTATATCCTCTTAGTGAACAGAGCCCTTTATCACTAAATGATGTCCTTCTTTGTCTCTTGTGACAGTTTTTAACTTATGGGTTTAATTTTCATTTCCTTAATGACTAAAGATGTTGAGTATCTTTTTATGTGCTTATTTTCCATCCATCTATCTTGTTTGGTGAACCATTTGTTCAAATATTTTGCTTGTGTTTTAATGAGTTGTTTTCTTATTGTTGGATTTTGAGTTATTTATATATTTGGAATATAATTCTTTTATTAGATTTATCCCTTAGTATTTGTGGAAGATTTGTTCCAGGACCCTCCATAACAAAATCTGAGGATGTTCAAGTCCACTATTTAAAATGGTGTGTTATTTGCATAGAACCTATGTATATCCTCCCATGTAATTATACTTATAATGTACAATATAATACAAATGCTATATAGAGAGTTGTTATATGCTTAGGAAATAATGATAAGATAAAATATTGGTACATGTTCACTATAGGTGCAATTTCTAAAAAATATATTCAATCCGTAATTATTTGAATCCACAAATGTGGAACCCACAGATCTGGCAGGTCAATGTTATCTTTGTCACATTGTATCTTCAGATGGTAATGTACCACTTCACGTACAGCATAGTTGAGGCAGTTTTCAAGTGTGCCTTGTCTTTTACTTTCTGCTGGAGCCTTTTGAGATGCCCATAGTTTCACAATCTGCCTTCAGTATACAGAGTGTATGTCACACTGTGAGAGTTCTTTCATTTTCAATATCCTCCTATTAAATTCTTGGCTTGTCCATTGCATTCTCCAACCTGAACTCCAACAGAGCAGTATGGTGGACCACCCCATTGATCATGCCCAAAGCAGTCTGTAAGCAGTGCAGGCTGTAAAGAGTTAACCCTGCAAATGGCTTGTTTATAGAAGTGAGTCTGGCCAAAGCCTATGTGCCAAGGTCAGAGTGACTCTTATTCTAATTCTGTTCCCAGCCTAACACAATAATACTTTGTCTCTTCTTTTACAAGCCTTGCCTGCATCAACAACATATCCATAGCAACTACACATAGGCCCTTCACATTGCCCCTTACCTCAATTTAACTATGATTATGTCACCAATAAATACCAGCAGCTTTGGATGGCCAGCATCTTTTGCTGCTGGCTCGGCATTAGCCATCCTGGCTCCCCATTTCTCTCTTTAACTTTGTCTCTAAGTTTTTCTTCTCTCTTTATGTCATAGCACCAAGCAGGAGATCTGGATCCACTGCAGGGGTCTCCAATAGAGCAGAGCTGTGAGTTTTCTCACTCATTTCTTACCAAGCTTGATACTTTTATTGAAGACATTACTCCAAATCAAGTCTGTCTCCTCTGGCATGTCTTACTTGAATGTATATTAAACTCCTTTTAGAAAATGATATAAACCTGTAGTTAATAAAGATGATTAATCCTACTCCAGAAAGAATGGTTGCCATCGAGAAATCAATGAACAAAAAATGCTGGAGAGGCTGCTGGGGGAAAAGGAACACTTCTTCATTGTGCGCCTACCTGGCAAACGCAAGGTCCTGAGTTTGATCCCCCGTACCACAAAAAACAAAAAGGGGGGGAGTATAAACTGGTATGACCACTATGGAAATCAGTATGGAGACTCCTCAAAAAACTATCACTAGAAATTCTATTTGACCCAGTTATTCCCATTTTAGTTATCTCCCCAAAAGTGTTAAATATATCATATCACAGTATTTACAGCATATTTATATTTATAGCAGCACAATTCATAATAGCTAAATCTTGGAAGCAGTCTGTATGTCCATCAACAGATAAATGGATAAAGGTCAAGATATGAATTCAAATGGAGTACTACTCTGCCACAAAGAAGGATAAACTTGTCATTTGTAGGAAAATGAATGTACCTTGAGACTATAAAGTTAAGTGCAGTAAATCAGACATACAGTCTTGAATATTGAGTGGTTTCTCTTAGAGGAGATGCCAAATATATAAATAAAGTGCAAAATAAAAGACTGACAATAGGGAAAAAGGAAGTGAGAAAATGTTATTGTAATCCAGAATAGATAATGTATCTGAAAGTGTACCTTGATTTAGTATACAGTGGTACCCTGGTTCACAAACTTAATTCATTCTTCAATTTTGGAAAAGATGCCTATGTTTGTGTTTGTGTGGGAAACATGGGCACAGTCATGTTTGTCACCTGATGGAGAGTTAGCAAACAAAAACAAAATTTTGTCAAATGCTTCTGTTTGCATAGCAAATTTTTTTCAAAAGAAAGCATTACAAACTGAGGTACCACTGTAATTGTCTTATGTGTTTTTTATGTTTTTTGGCCTGTTAGTCTGGCTGTTAATATGTATTTATGATAATTCACTTCATAAGGACTTATAAAGTAAATAAATGAATCTGATGCTGGCAAAATTTTTAAAGTGAGAGAAGTTTTATGTACATACACCAATTCCCCACAATGAATATAATCATTTTGTGTAAGCATGTACTGGCAAAAATAAAAATTTTAAAAATAAATATGATTAAATCAAGTATGCAAATATAAAAATATGAATAAAGGGGACAGATAAAATAGATATTAATGTTACACATTCAGACTCAACAAGACAGCTATATTTACCTATAGAGTGACAGACTTTCATGACAGTAATTTCATTTTGAGCCATTTTTAAATTATTACCAAATTAGAGTATATTTGTACTTCTATACAGATACATAATCTTTTAATACTTATGACATAAAAGAGACAAATTAAGTTGGGATCTGCACAGATGTGATTCATGATTCAATGAGTTTTTACCACTACTGCAACTGATAGCCACTAATGTAAGGGAGGAAGCTTAGCTATGGATATTTATTTTCTGCAGAGATGGTAGAATCCACAAAAACATTCTATCTACCAATCATGGCCAATGCCCACAACTCAGCTGCTTCTATTTGTTGCCAGGTATACAAATACATTGGAAAACCACCTTAATGTGAGTTTCTGCAGATTCCAAATAAAGTACAAATAAAAGTTTAAATCTCAAGATTTTCTAAGTTTATTTTCATTATAGGAATCATTCTTCCTAAGAACTGTCTGAGGGATTTGGACTCTCAAGGATGAAGAAACATGATATACCTGTGTGTGTTTTGGGAAAGTAGACAGAGACTGCCTACTCTCTTGTGCTCTACTTGATGCCTAAGACGTGAGTCCTGTTCTTGTTCCAGCCAGCCAGTACCAAATAAAAGCATAGTATTCAGTCTTCATCTTGAACCACTTTCTCTAATCTATCTCTCACCATACTCCCCAACCAGCCTCTCTTCAACCTGGATTTGCCTTTGGTAAACACTGCTTTGACCACTCAGTGTTAAGGCTGAACCCAGTATTGCCTATCCATTAGGAGCCTAAAATTCAACATAGTACTCTCAAGTGGCATCCTTGCTATGTGTCCCTCAGATCTATCAGTTGTACAAATCATTCCTGGAAGAAACTTAAAATCATAAGGAAAATAAAATTTTATTAGAGGAACCCTGTGGTCCTTATATATTAGCAATATTAGCAATATTAGCAACATTCCAACATTGGCCCTCTAATGAGGATCCACATGCAACCACAATTTATTAGCTCTTCAACCAGGTAAAATAACTTTTTGGTTTTTTTATGTGTGCCTCTAGACCTCTTGACAAATGCATAACAGTTCATCATGGAGGCAGAGAGGGGTAGTAGGATCCACAGGGAACCACAAGTCAGAATCATTCTGCTAATAGCTGCTCTCAGAGCACAGTAAACACAGGGTCATGGAGAGAAAGTATTCTGAAGAAGTGACAAGGTCAAGATATGAATTCAAATGTGAGATGTTAGGCAGATGCCCTAAACCAGAAGTTCCCAACCCTCCAGATCATAGACTGACATGGTCTCAGCCTGTAGGAATTGGGGCACACAGCTAGAGGTGAACAGTAGCCAGGTGAGTGAAGCTTTGTTTGTATTTACAGTTATCCCCTATCCTCACATTACCACCTGAGCCCAGCTTCTGGTTAGATCAACCAAAGCATTAGATTCACACATCTCATAGGGACACAAATCTTCTGTGAATTGTGCATGTGAGGAATCTAAGTTGTGTGCTACATATGAGAATCTAATCCTCAAACCATCTCCATCTTCCCAACCCACCCTATGAAAAAAAAGTCTTCCATAAAACCAGTCCCTTGTGCCAAGAATGTTGGGGACCACTGCCTTAAACCCTCTCAGCCCCAATTTCTTAAATAAGCCCACAATAAATGATATCGAGAAATAGTATCTAGACTTTTGATTCCCCGCCTATCTCTGACAATGGAGAGTTCCACGGTCACTTTCCCTTATCCAGATGCCAAAGCCTTTTTAGATAGCCATCTACTATAGGTTTCTGAGGGTTTCAGATCCTCTGGATATTTTATTCTTGGCTTGTTTTGTCCTCTGAGCTATAATATCCCCCAAAATCCCTCAAATTGTGCTTATACTACTACTTTTTTGGGGATTCATGCAATTGAATCACCCTGCTCTAACTGTGCATCTCATCTTGGAGTCATATAATGCCAGCAGAGGAAGGTGCTCAGGAACATCTGATCAACTCTGAATACCTGATTATCATGACCTCACATTGTACTTTGCCTAAAACTACACTTGAGTACTTGACCTCATATGAAGACCACAATTTGAATGCTTCAATAAAATTATTTGCAAGCTCTCCTGGGTACCCCCAAAGAAAGGAATGTTTACCAACTTAGCCCTTATTTACCTGGTGGCTGTGGTGTCTGGAGATCCTAGGCTCTCCATAGGACCTATGAGATGGTGAAAGGAGCCTGCATGTACTCTCTGATGGCTGGAGTCTGTTGGTCTCATTGTAAAGGGTGAATACTATTTGACTCCTTAAGGTCTTCATTTTTAGTAATATTTTATAAAATGAACCCACTCACCTAGGTTGAACATATTCCCTCCCCTGAGCTTGCAAAGCTTCTCCTGTACTTTTATTAATCAGACTCTCATTCGTTTTTCAATCTTTGTCTGGAATTAGACTTGACTTTTTCATGCCCTAGCTAGAATTATTCAGATTTTCAGTCTTTTTCATGATATGCCTAACCCCTTTAGCTTCGTTTTTTTCCTTTTTCTTCACTCTTTTGCCTTGCTTGATCCCTCTAGTCCCAGCAAGCAGAGAAACTAGAGTCTAATAGGATATCTTGAGTCTTAGAGGTGTCCATAGTGACTGAGGGTACATCTACAGGCCACCTGCTTAGAGCATCTGCTTTGTAATTCAGAGGTGAAGTCCGTGCTTCGATACACAAAAAGGCCATCTTGATTTTATCACTGCCTTCCTTTTGACTTATGGTCCATATCCAAAAAATTCCTTCTCTCCATCTCCCAAGCTTGCTTGCCCACCCTTGCTTTGACCAGTAGTTTTCCTCCAACTAATGCTGTGAATACACGTTTCATGCTATGTTGTTTCAGATTATAAGAAGCCAGCCTAAGCAGTGTTAATACATCTTGATGTTTTCCAGCCAAATGTCTAATTGAGTTGATTTCTGTGACATTTTAAAGCCACCCACTCAACGTCAAACTTTAAAAATCTTGTAATTGCAACTTTGTTTTTTGCTGCCACTTAAACAAAACCAGCACACATAAAAAATAACCCTGAGAACAAGTAAATGGAGCTGCTCCCTCCCACGAAGTCACAAGGAAAACAGAAGAATGATGTCCATAAGAACAAGAGCTATAATTATGTTACTATGAGATATAAAATCATTCAGACATACGCAAACTCCCCATTTTCATGTATATAAGATTTAAGTCATTTCCAGTTTGGGCAGAAATATCATTGTTACTGATTGAATTTCAACACAGGATCAAGATCTGCTTAACTTTTCCCACTCACTACTAAATTCTTGGCACATGTCAGACAAACTCTCATTGAAAAGGTCTCATGCGGTGCATATAAAATAAAGTGTGCATGTGGTGGGATGAGTTCCTAGATCACTGGGATCAAGCATTGAGCCAAAACAAGCACACGTGGTAATAAGCAAAGAATAGGAACAGCACTTAAGTTCTTCAGTCATAAAGTACTAAAAGAAATTTTCAAGATATGATTAGGACCCTAGCTGCTTTATCACGAATCATATGCAAAGGAAAATATACTGTATACGTAGAAACATTGCATACTGGTTGTGAAAAGGAAGCAGACAGAATTAGTAAGACTTCATGTCCTATCTAAATACTGTGAATTTTTAACCAAAGACTTTTAAAAGTGGTAAAGCCTTGTGAATTTTATAGGCCAATTGCCATTTTTGTGAACTGGACACTTTTCAATCCTATTTGTAAATTGTACTAGTGAATGTGGCTCTCTCTGGCCCCTATACCTTAATAATGATCAAGGCAAAGGTCTGAGTCTTAATGGGAACACTCCCTTATCAGACTGCAGAGCCCTGCCCAAAAGGCTAGAATATTTTTTATTTCATGGAGTCCTTATTTTTGTCAAAAGCTTCCTGGCCTTGAGACATGGAGGCTGAGGTACTTACTGCTTCCTTCCTTGAAGGACAATAGAAGAAATGGTACTTCAGCCTCCAGATTTTTTTTACAGTCTCAATCTTCAGGAATAGTGCCCTGCCATGGACAGAACAGGCTTGCATCTCCTTTAGGAGTCTCAGACTTGAATGTCTACAATGGCCCAGAAGTAAGCAAAATAAACAAGGAGATCTGTAAGGTTTATGACAGCATAAGAGCTTGAGCTTCTTCAGTAGAGAGTTACAGCCAGTTTTGTTTTGTTTTGTTTCACTTTGTTTTGTTTTGTTGAGATAGGGTCTTGCTGTGTAGTTCAGCCTGTCTAGCTTCAAACTCACAGCAATCTTTCTGCCTCAGCCTTCTAAGTACTGGGATTACAGGCATGCACCACCATGCCTGCCTTCCAACCCATGTTCATCATCTAAGAAAATGGATGCTGCAATTTAAATCCTCTTAAGTTTTCAAGAAAAGTCACAGGTTTATATTTTTAAGTTGGATCTTGTAATTTCTAACTGTCGGAAATTTTTCAAGTTTTAAAACATCATATGTATCCAAGAAAATATTTGTTTGTCAGATGTGGCCCAAGGATTGCCAGATTGGGCGCCATTTCTACATGGTACAATATCAGGTTCTGAGCAGGGGAGTCCTTCAAACCCAAAACATGTTCCTTATCTTCTGCCACTACACTGAAAGTCTGGCAAAATCTTTCCTTCAAGATGCAGATCCCCCTTGTGGGTAGTATATTGAAAACCATTGCTCATTGGCTACTTAGATTAGCAGGCTCATTGTATGTGCTTAGCAAGTGAAGGAGAAAGGACGTTGTAGAAGTGGGTGGGATTGGAGTAGTCCAGTGGAATGAACACCCAGAATTCTTTGCACTGATATTCACTATTGTTCTAACCTTAAGGAACTCATTTCTCTGACATTCACTTTTCCATATTTGTGAAAGGGAACTAATAATTGCTATCTCATGGAATTGTGGCAAGAATCAAGTGGAATAACAAATGCCTGGCCCAGAGAGCTGACTATCTAAACATAACTTCTATCTAGGAGTGAAGAAGGAATGATGTTCTGGTGGTTGGGGTCAGTTCTAAAGTCATGAGGGGGGTCACACAGAATCTCTCAGAAAAAAGAATAAAAGGGGTGGGAAGGCAAGAGGGAGCAGAGCATAACATTCTTTGGCTAGGAGCGCAGCTCATACAAAGGAATAATGTACAAAGGGAGAAACAAGCACTACAATAATAACTCACAGATACAGCCTGTTATATTAACCTGCATTCTAAGCTTACATAAGTCTCATTCATGCTTCCAATATTTTTGGCCAATATTTTTGGATAGTGTTTCTTTGGAATCTTTGCCTAAAGCAATGTTCCACACTTGCATTTCTTACTTCTATAACACATGAGTGAATTGTGAGCTAAGTCCTTTGCTTTATAGAAAAAAATTAAAACAACAAAATCTCTGGCGTTTTGTGCCACACAGAACTCAGGAGACATTTTAGAGGAGAAAATTTGGTCATACTGAAACCAAGTTGAGATATGTAAGACAGGGACAAGAGTCTAGAATTGGTGAAGAGATGAGAGGTGGGCACAAAACTTCACCAGTAAACAAAAGAATATGACAAGCCCACTAAGTGTTATAGAATCATGTATCAGAATCTTGACTGTGTAAATATATCCTAGTGGCTATAACACAGATGCCATAGAAAGGCAAGAGAAATCATCTGCCACATACCAAAAACAAAGTTCCAAATTGTAGCTTCTATCTCATGCTGTTACTTACCTATTTCAATTATAGGGGCCTGCAAAGGTGCCTGGTTTAATAGTTCACAGAGGAGAAAATTGGGCTTTATCAAGAAGACAGACTATGGGAAGACATGGTTCCCAATTGAATACTAAAATTCCTGAAACTCTCCCTTCACAAATGAATGTGTGTGGCTGCATACATATATTCATACATATGATCAAAGTGCTTTCAATTTGTGTTACTATATCTGACAAAAATGTGTCCAAATACCTACTCTGTGTGTTTTCTAGGGTTTCTTTTCTGAGGCAAAACATGAGGCAGGATGTTAACCAGGGATCCAGGTGTGCCATCTCAGAAAAACACATTCTTTAGCTTGACTTCTGTATGTCTTAGTTACCAAGATCTACTCTTCTGTGTTCAACCCAGCCTCACTGCACCATTCCCTCCTCTGTCTCATCTTAAATAGCCACCATAGTAGTTAGATTTGGTTCTGTAAAGAGGGAAAAGACTTGAGAATATGTACTCTGCTTCAGAGGTAACTGGAGAAAATGTGTCAAAGGCAATCCACTGCCAGGTGCAGTGGCTTACACTTGTAATCACAGCTATTAGAAAGCTGAGGCAAGAGAATCACAAGTTCAAGAACAGCCTGGGCAACTGAGTGGGACCCTGTCTGAAAATAATTTTTTAAAAGGTTGGACATATAACTCAATTGTAGAGCACTTGCCTAGCATGAACAAAGCCCTGGTTTTAGTCTCTGTTACTGGGCAAGTAGGGAATGGGATGCAATCCACTGCCATATGTCAACTTCTCCCCATATCCAAGTTACTTTTGCAGGAAATATTGTCTAAGGATCTCTCATCACTGCATTTGCGCAAGTATGGCCATAATTTCTGAGATTTAGATTTTGGAAAGCACAGGTGATGTGTTCAGTTTGGTTGTCTGATGTCGCAGATGGAAAAACTGGCTACATTATCAAGGAACTGCCTTATATTTTTTAAACTCAAGCTTTGCCTTGTTTTGAGATTTCAAAATGAGAACAAGAACAGGTTTGTCCCTTTAAGAAACTGGAGTTAATGCAGGACGAGGTCCAGGAATCTGTGTTTTATAACCAACCACCAGGTGTTTCTGATAGAAAGAATTTCCTAACCTTACTATGTGAAACACTACTGTTTCGCTTGTACCAGAAGTTCTTGAATTTTTGGAGTCTAGAACCCCTTACACTCCCCAAAATTATTGAAGACTCTAACAAAATATGTTTAATATGTTAGTTATAGCCATTAATATTTACCATATTGACAATTAAAACTGAAAAAATTTGAATATGGTGTTAGCTTTCCCATCACTGGATACAAAATCCAACACCCACAAGTTAAAAGAGGAGAGGTTTAACTTGCTCACAGTTTCATTCCATGATCAGCTGGCTCCAAGGCAGAGACATCATGGTGGAATGTCATGGGGAGCAAAGTTGCTTAGCTCATGGTGGCTAGGAAGCACAGCAGGGAAAACATGCTAGAGCAGAAGGGGCAAGCGACCAGACAGATTCCAAGGCCACACCTCCATGACCCACCAGACACACCTAGAAGCATGCTCTACCAATCTCCAGGGCAGATCCCAAAGCCAATCAATGTGAAACTCCACCCTAACTGCCACAAATTTTAATTTATAAATTCATTTTGAAATAATAAATTTACTAGAAGTTAACATAAGTAAAATATTTTTATGAAAAATGTTTTTCTCCAAAGCAAAAAACAATTAGTGAAAGAATAGCATTATTTCATGTTTTTAAATCTCTTCATTATCTGGCTTAATAGAAGACAACTGTATTCTCATACTTGTTTCTGTATTCTAACTGTTGCAATTTTTCAGATAAAAATATACACATGAAAAATTCCAGGTTACACAAACATGTACTTTGAAAATGGAGGGGACTGTTTTATAGTCTTTTTGGATAATTGTGGATAATCTTCTTTGGTACTAAGCCAAAATGTGACAAGTGGTCATTCCACAAAGGTTGATTGCAACACAGAATCTGAGACCAAATCAATGACTATTTCACTTTCAATTGCATTAAAATTAATTGATTTATCTTGCACTTGGAATATATGTTTTATTCATGCAAAATTTTATAAAACTGTGAATTGGTCATCTGGAAAATATTGGTTAACCACATTAGGCAGATCTTCCAAATGTTGATACATGTCATTATGAAATTTTCAAAATAATATTTGCTAATATCAACACTGAACCCTTCAGAAAATGTTCTTAAGTATTGGGAAGTTGGCAAGTTCCTGGTAGCAGAGAGAAGCTTTCCAAGATTCTAATATCCTCTTAAAAGTTGGAATTTTATCTTTGGCAACAAATACTGTCAGTTGTTTTCCTTGAAATAACAGGCTCACTTCATTGATTTTCAAGAAAAATATCTGCCAAATCCCTAGTCCAAATAACTATGATTTGTCTGTCTGTCATTTGTCCAAGTAAAATGGTCCTCTGTGAAAAAAGCAGCTAGTTTAATTCACAATCCAATTGCACAAATACTTTCTTGAGACAACTACTGCACTTTGTATGCAACAGAAGTGCTTTATGCATAGTTCCCATTCTGTCACACAGAATATTAAAATAAAATAAAATTTAAAAGCTTGCACATAGAGTTTTCTTATACATATATTAATGCAAGCCCATGTTTGAAGCCATGGACACTCTTCATAGCTCTGGTCAGATGAAAAGTCCAATGTCTCCTGGGAGTTCAAACTTCAATATATGACTCTATGGGAGAGTGACACAATTCACCATAACAGAGGTATTTTATGATTTGCTATGCATGGAAAAATTGTAAAAACCAATCTCAATAGAAACTCTCTAAATTTTAAGTGGCCCACTTCACTTTGGAAGAAACCATCAAACTCCTGACAAATCCGGTCAATAAAAACAACAACATTTCACCACTCCTAGGGCAGAGAAGGTGAGCCAATCCCAGAGCCCAGGAGGAGTCTCCCTGCCACCATTCCATCACTCCTAGGACAGAGGAGGTGAGCCACATGGACACCAGCAGCACCCCCCACCCCCCGTGGAAATGAGAAGACACATAAATAAGCCTCAAAAACAGACTTCCAGATCACCTACAGCAACTTCAAAGGGAAACAAGATGGAACAATCTGATACTCAACCACCTGGACTCCCTGATCTGGCAACAAAAGAGAATCTGGAAAAAATAAAATCAGAAATAATTTCTCAGATAACAGCAAAGATTGTGCCCATAGTGCAAGACATGATTAAAAAATCTAGAGAGGATACAGATGAAAAAAGAGAGGAGCTGAGCAACATGATGGAATCTCAACATAGGAAACAAATGGAATCCATAAAACAGATGCAAACAGATTTCCAGGAGATTAAAAACTCCATTCAAAGTCTACACAGCAGAAAGAACCAATGTGAGGACAGAATTTCAGATATAGAAGATAAGATTGCAATTAGTGACCAGGAAAAGAAAAATTGCTTTA
>NW_004624887.1:2085174-2095577 GCF_000247695.1 Heterocephalus glaber
AGGGGAAGTGGGAGGGGTAGGGGAAAGGAAAGAAGGGAAAAGAAAAAATATGAGAAAGGGAAAAAGATGGAAACAAAGTTTGCAGATAGGGAAGGGTGGAGGGGGTGAAGGAGGGCAGGGGAAGGGGAAAAATATTAAAAAAATAATTAAAAAAATAAAAACAACAACGACACATACACACACACACACACACACACCAATAAAGAACACTTTTCCACACAATGGCCAAACTTGGTAGAGATACGATTCAAATTTGATGAGTCTTATGTTAATTAGATTTAATCATTCTGTGATGTATACTTATATTATAAACATCATTTTGTGCTTTTTGAATACACACACTAAAAGATGGTAGATCTAAGATTTATCAATGTTTCTATGAAATTTATGTTTAATTTTGGATTTTGGATTTTAACTAACGAACTAGTGCAGGCTCTAAAAATGTATTAGATGTATAGGATGTGTATACATATTAGATGTCAAAATTTTCTTTTTCTCTCTGAAAGGAAAGATCGATTCTTTATATTTACTCTGAAAGGGCAATTATTTGCCTCAGTAAAACTTTGTAGTTTGGTATACAATTGGGCATGACACAGAATTACTGTCATGATGTTGTGAGGCTAGAGATTTAAGAATGCTAAAATATTGCCTCAACTCACTTGCCCTTTTAAGGACCTCAGAAGATAGGAGTAAAGACATTTGAAAGTAAAACTTGATTATCAACAGGGATTTTGCTTCTAAACTCAAGTATGAAGCTGTAATAACTTGATTTGTTTTCCATAATATTTCATTAACCTAAGGAAGTTGGCTTCAGTGGCCTAGAACCAAAGCATTCCAAAGGCCCATTTTGCATCTCTTCTCTAAGTTCAAAAGTTATCAGTTTATGTGGACAAAAGCCAAAAATGTTTTTAGCAGCATTGTTCACAGTAGCCAATGGTAGAAATAACCAAAATTTCCATCAACAGATGAATGGATAAACAAAATGCAGTATATGTACCTAATATAATATTACACAAGGTTTTAAAAGAATGAAATTCTAATACATGGATGAATCCTGAAGACATTTGGTAAGTTAATAAGCTAGACACAAAAGGACAAATACATTATTCCATGTATATGAGATATCTAGTGTAGTCACATTCAGAATTGGAAATATTTTATAAAGAAGATATTTTCATTCAAATGCAAACATTTTGGGAACATATAAGCATATAATCTACTTAATTCTAGATATTTAATAAGTTGAGAGTTTCATTGGGGTTTGCACAAGTTTAAATAAGACCATAATTGAGTCTGATTTTTGTTGTTGTTGCTTTATTTTTAGTATTTTCAACTAATTCCAAAGCACTTTCTCACCCACTTCCTACGGTTTCCATTTTCCCCACTCTTAGTTTTTCTTCTTCTTTTAATTCCTTTCTTTAATTACCTTACATCTTTTCCTGCTCTTTATCTTCTTTTCTTTCTTTCTTTTTTTTTTTTCAGTATTGGGATCGAACTTAGGACCTTGTGCTTGCCAGGCAGGCACTGCACCACTGAGCTACATCCCTGGCCCCTCTTTATCTTTCTAATGTGCATTTGCTCCTGTCTTCCTCAGTCTTTCCCTCCTGCTTCTCCCTCCCAGCCTGGAATTTCTCCCCCCAGATATTTGTAGAAAGATCAAACCCTCTAACTGGTCTGTCTTTTGCTTCCAGCCCAAACTCTCAGTGAGAATACTGGTCCGAGAGATTCAAGATCACCCAAGAATCTCAAACCTGGGAGTACAGAGGGCTCTAAAAGAGGAAAAACTGACATAGCTTATTTTCAGTGATCAATAAGTTGTTAATAGCTAGAGTAAAACAGGTCGAATCACACTAATTTTATACACCAAACCTTAGAACTGCAACTCAATGTGGGACTCTACAAGCAATTAGAATATATCTTTGAGGATAGAGACGTCTCATCCACCCTATATATATTTGTCAAATAAAAGTTTATTTTACTTGGATATAGCATGTAATTCACATGGCTTCTTTTAATTGATTTAACTACTCCAATCATCTTCAGTCAGAGAGTAAGATATTTGTTTAATATATAATAAGCTTTGCTGTTTATGATACAGTTTCAGAGCAGCAGTTCTAGAGACGTATCCCCTGAGTTCAGATCCTAGAACTATCCTTACAAGTTATTTGGCCATGGACAAGTTCATTGAGTTCTAAAATATTTATTATTTTAAATAATATCAGGGCCTCTATAAATATTAGGATTTACTTTTAATCATTGAGTCAATGAAAAGTGTGGAGGGCACACTGAATGCTGAATTTCTCTAAGGGTCACAGCATGGGACAGTCTCAGAAGAAAGATGGGGCCTGCTTACAAGTCCCAGGGCTATGAAGAAATATAAGGCAAGAGCAATGTAGCAAGTAGCTGTGCAGTGTTCAGACAACCCACCTAGAAGTCCATGGTATTTCAAAGAACTTGTAGGAGTCCAGGGTTCAGATATGTGATGCTAGGGAAAATGTTCTATTTTGAGGGGAAGCATTGAAGTAAGGAAGTGGATGTCATATACATAGAACACTGTATTATTCTACAAGTCTGTCCTTGACACCATTATATCGGACAGCGTCTCCTTCCTTCTCTTCTCCCTGCAATGTATCATAATATCTGTAGTCCTCTCCTGCCCCAGGAAAACTCCCCTTCCATCTCCATCCTCCATCCAGACAACTACACTCTGCCAGCTTTGGGCAGCAAAGACTTACTTCCTATTCCATGAGCTTATGAGAACCAACCTTGATATTGATGGTTGGAATACTGGAGATTGAACCCAAGGCCTTCACATTGAGCTACATCCATCCCCAGCTTCTTTCTGAATTTTTTTAATTTTAAGAGAGGGTCTCGTTAAGTTCCCCAGGCTGAGCTCAAACTTGAAATTCTCCTGACTAAGTTTCCCTGGAATCGGCTTCTGGTGTTATAAATATTCATTCTGTTTTCGAGATTTGTTACCATGAATCAAATTAAGACATTTTAAATGTTCTAAAGAAACTGAGGCCAGAAACTGTAAAGTGCTACTGTGGAGTCAGGTTTTATTGAGATATGATGATTTGACTACCTATACTTATGTAATCAAAGAAGCTAATAATAAACACAAAAGAAGATTTGTACTCTCATATGTGACTTCTGCACATTGAGGCTAGATTAAATGAATGGTTCACCTGAAACAACAGATAGCTTCCAAAACTCATCAGCTATTTTGCTGTGACATAGTGATATCTTTCTGTATGTATGGTTATTCAGTGAGAAGCAATCAAATTTCTAACTTATATTTTGTGGGTTTTCTAGGCTCCTGACCTTCCTCTTATCTTCCTACTTCCTAAGAGAGCCTCTATTTGTCAGGCTCATCCACAACTCTTTTCTACATGCAAAAGGACTATTGTCAACTCTGTGTCTCTTTCAAAACCTCTGACCACTCAACCTCATCTGGCAGAGTGCTTCAATGGTCAAATACAAGTAAATGAGAACAAAACTAAAGCTGACTCCCACATCAACTCACAGGCATAGGACTTCAACACCATAGTGTGACTTCCGAGTCACCAAGAGATATACATCCTGCTTATTATAATGACACTGACTGTTAGAGAACAGTCTGAGCCAATACTTCATTGTTTTGGCTTAAACCAACTATTATGAATTACCATGTTTCTTAGTTCTATTCCCTGAGAGTACATACCCTAGAAACACTGAGACATCAGTAGCAATGAACATATCTAGTGCCAGCTCTTGGTTGCTGAATACTATTGTCCATTAAAAGGAACCAAAATTCCTTGAAAACGTGGCCTACTTCAAGGCTGGGCCCTAGAAAATACAAGACAATCCTGAATAGTGAGAACTCATCAAGACATGGAACTCAGCTTGGACTCACTAGAAAAACTGTGGATAATTTGAGATTTAAGATACATAATTATAATAATAAATTATAGAACAAGCAATATAATGTAAATCCATGAGGCTATACTAATGTACATGAAAAGGGGAAGATTTTTCCTTAGAGGAGAATTCCAACTAATAATAAATGTAGAAAGTGCAGTGGAGGTAGTCTTATGGGTAGAAGTTGGATGGAGAACATATTTACACAGTCTCAAAGCATCTCTTTATATCACTTTTTAATTATCATGGGAAAAATCATCTCCCATGTGATTACAGTAGTGAAACTTAGCAAACACCTCTTTAACAAAGGAATCAAAGCTAACATCACCAGTTTTGTGAAAACTAGTATTATGTGACTCTTGATATGATGCACTGGGAATGCATGGCCTCACTTCTGTGGTGTTCCCATAACAGGATCTAATCATGAGGAAATATCAGGCTAATCCAAGTTGAGAGATATTCTACAAAATAACCGGTCTGTACTCTGCAAAAAAGACAAGGAAATATTCATAAACTGTTACAGTTTAAAGGAGATTAGGCTTCCATGACAACAAACTGCAATGCATGCTCCTGCATCAAATCCTGGATTAGGCAAAAGAAAATAGCACTAAATGACACTGGGACAATTGTGAGATTTGAATATGGACTTGAATTTGAATAATAGAATTGTACCTATCAATATTAAATTTCCTAATTTTGATTGTGGACTGGTTATGTAAGAAAAATGTTTGTGTTCTTAGGAAATGCACACTAAAGTAGTTGGTTAAAGTGACTTGATGTCACCAACATACTTTCAGACATTTCAGAAAAAGGAGGGGGAAAAGAGAGGAAGGATAAGAATGAGAAAGAAAATCAGACAGATTTTAAGTAAACAATTGTTAGAACCAACTAAAGGATATATTTTACAACTTTTCTGTAAAACTGAAACTATATCAAAATAAAACAGTATTTTTTAAAAGGTAGTTCTCATAGTAAAGACACCATGATAAGCTTCATTAGTCACGTACTAAAGTGGATAATAATCTCACAGCTTAGGAAGAGTTCTGATAAGCTGAAACAGGGTGAAAGACTTGAGGGTATTGGTTGTCTAGGTGAATGAAGGAAGGTCACTAAGACAAAACAATGGGGAGAACACAAATAAGATGATGGTTGTGGCCAGGCTTTCTTATGCTGCCACTCTGTTATTCCCATCTTGCTCACTCACCTCCTCCATCTCTGATACCAAAAGCAGGTGGCATCCTTCAGAGAAAGAACATGGTTCACTTCTACACATACTGGTTTAAGCTACATGACTCCTATTTGCACCCGATGATATGTGTTTTCCCCACCCACCCTTCTTATTTATGCCAATAATTATGCCTTTTATAGATTGCCCCCCATTTTACTTTATTAACTCCAAGAAGGCAGGGGTATGACTGCTTAAAAGATTTACCCTAACAGCTAATGATAACAGATTAGGCCACCATAATGTTTCCAATGATCTGGTCATACTCTGATTATTATTAATTCTACTTCAATTTTGTTAATATACAGAAACATTTCTGGACCAAGTAGTAGTTTCATAGTTGACTGTCTTGTCTTGTCTGAAGTGAGGACTATAGTGAAGTAGCGTCCAAGGACTTAAAAATGAAACTGTCTTCTCAGAATCAAACTTCTAAAGTGAGAGAGGAGTCTAAAATCATGGCCCCAAGACTTTGCAGGTGATTCTTGGAGTTCCTGAAAGTTTTATGCTTTAAGGTAAACATTTATGAAAAATTTGTATTTCATTCTACATGTTGTCTAGGTCATTATTAAAATACTTATTTTTGTCTTTCATCTTTAAGTGAGATTGCCCTCCTGTGAGATTGGTGACAATTGCTCATCAGTTGCTAAGAACCTTGATTTTGGATATCCTGTGTTGAGAGAGTAGCAGAAATATACATAGTCACCTTAAAGAATGGCTGTAAGAATCAAGAGTTAGTATTAACCAGATTATCTTAACTGAACAGACCAAATAGTTTACACTCACTAAGCACTTTTCTGTGTGTCAGGCACTTTTAAGAGTTTAGCTTCATTAACTAATTCAATCCTCATGACAACCCTATGTGATAGGTTCTATTATTGTCCCCATTTTATAGATAAGGAAACAGAGACACATAGTGGTTACTTCCCTAATGGTGGAGCTGGGCTTCTAGCTCTAGAGCCTGCACTCTTAGCCACTACAGCACTGTGCCTCTATTCAATGCCTAGGCTCACAGGTGCAGCCCATAGACTAAATCTCATCCTCAGTAGTATGGAAACTTGACTGAACAGCTCAAGAGTGGATCTGTCTTTTTAGTGAAGCCTGTCATCAACCCAACATACTCTAGAAGAGGAGCTGTTAATGTACCTTTGCAAATAGAATCATAGGGATGGAAATTTTTCATTTTAATGTTGGAGATAGAACCCAAGACCTCACACATGTTAGGCAAGCTCTCTACTCCTGAGCTACACACCTAGTCCACATGGAAATTCTTGAGTCTCCCAGACCAGCATATTCATTTCTATTAGGCTTCCCTCCACCTGAGGCTAAACTATAGTCAAAGGAAAATATAACATCAAAGAAAGAAAGCTGATGAGTCCAAATTGCACGGTGTGGAGCCAAGTTTGTGTGATATTCACACATCCCTTGGACTAAGGAAATCAATTCCATCAAAGAAATTGCTTAGGTCCCATTATCAGGTTGGAGAAGAATGCTAGAAATGATGGCACAGATTTTCCCCCTGGTAAAATAAGGACTGATTTTGAGAATACCTACAGCTGGCATTTACTTTGAGGACCTGTACACTTTAAACCACACTCCATCTGCATCTTTGATTCTTGCTTTTGTGCTGAATTGCTAAGTAAAACATTATAGCATCTAAAATCTAGTACATTTCAATTTATATAGCCTTCCATCATCCCTGAACGAGTCATCCCTTTTCTTGTCTTCAAGCCTTAGTTCATGCTATTCCTTCTTTCTAGATTGATATTCCCACCATCTTGTTATTATCAAAGGCCTCTCCACCCCTTCATGTTAACTTCTTTTGTCACTATTGTGATGCACACGATTTCTAGCACAAGGGAATTATAGTGCTTATTTTAGTCTGCCTCATGCTGTATTTTTTATTTATATTCATATTCCAACTGTACCACTCCAGTTCAGGACTCCCCAACTGTTCTATCTTGGCTTTATACTGTATGTGTAGAATCTGTGGTGGAGGTCTGATATGATTAAACTCTCATTATATGACTATATCACAGACTTACATTTCTGGCTTAGATTCCAAAAACCCATTGATAACAATTAGAAGAATCCCAGGCATGTGTCATATTAATCCAACACATATTTATGAAGTGCCTATCACTTGCCTAGCATGGGCTTCTGTGTTGGAAGGACAGTGATGCATAAGATAGTCAAGGTCTCTGACCACATGGAGTTTATAATCTAGCAGGAAACATGTATAATGGAGCATGCAGTGGCACCAACTGAAAGGCAGCTGATCTGCTGTAAGAAGAGGCCCAACGTCTTGCAGGAGCTCTCGCCAGAATCCTAACCTATTGTGTTGTGGGAGGTTAGGAGATAGGCAAAGGAACAAGGGAAAGGACTCCAGGAAGCCGAATCAGCATATGAGAAAGCTTTGGGGTGTGGGTGAGGAATGGCAAGTTGAAGGAAGTGAATAAAGTTGCTTGGAGATGGAGAGGGAGGAGTCAAGGATGGTAGAAAGTTGCAGCTGGGTGGTAAGCAGAAGCCTGCCCTCAGAGGACAGGAATGGCAGCCATTTTATGGCAATTGTGCTTTACTCTAAAAGCAGTGGGAAAGCATTGATCATTTTTGTTCTGTTTTTAGAAAAATCTGTTTTAGAAAAATGTGTTATTGTCTCCTGAAGAAGAATCAGAAAGAGGCTATGTGACCTTGGACAGCTTACATATCCTCTCTGTGCCTCAGTTTCTTCACCTGTGAAATGTGTAAAATAACAGTTCCTTCCTCACAGGGCTGTGGTGAGGGTTAAATGGGTTTATATATATCAAATGTTATAAGAATTACCTGGCCTTTTGTTAACCATTACTATTGATAAATTGATGAGGTGATGGATATGTTAAATAGTTTAATTTCCCCTGTAATGTATATATAGATCAAAGC
Source organism: Heterocephalus glaber (assembly GCF_000247695.1). The sequence continues at coordinate 2,093,216 of NW_004624887.1, forward strand.
ATCACATTACATTCCATAAATATACACAATTATTATTTGTTAATTAAAAATACTTTTAGAAAGCACTAGCCATAATTATTAAAGAATTTATTCATATAGTTCCAAAAACAAAGTGATATATACACATAACAGCATGAATTATATTTTGCATTGGGGAGTTCAGTTTTTCTTTTATTTGTATTATTAAATACTTATTACCCTTTTGCTATAAACCAAGATGATTTTCGGACATATTATATGGCATGATTCTGTAAGCATAGTTTAATTTAGAAAATATTTCCATCAGAGTCAACGTCTCAGGAAGATGGAAATGAGGCCATGTGAGGGACAGTCATGTCAGACTGACAGACTGGAGGCTGTCCTAAGAGCTGTAGGTATGGCAAGATGGAGGAGTTTCCTTTTAACTTTCAATACCAGGGGAACAATCCACTTGTCTTAAACTGGTTGGGCAGCACAAAAGTCAGACAAACTTCCAGAGCTTCAATGTCACAAAGGCAAATAGGCATTCCCAAAGTGGGTGTTGAGTGGGGCCCCACAAAGGATATTTATCCCTACCTAACAGTATGGTGACCAGGACCAAGACAACACAAACACTTCCAGTCAGCATTAATGTTTGCCTTATCATCCTTTCTTTATCCTGTCTCTTCTTTCTCCAGCTTCAGTGTTTCTTCCTTGGGGTGCCAGTTCTTTAAGCTGCCAACACATGTGACAGTTAAACAAGTATGCTTTCTATATAAAGAATGCTGGGGCTGAGGATGGAGCTCTGTGTGGTAGACTGCTTCCCTAGCATGTGTGAGACTCTGTGTTCAATTCCCAGCACTGGGGAAAAAAAGAATGTCAAAAGTTAATATTCATTCTCAAATGGTAAAACAACACCAGAGTTTTATTTATTTACCACTGATTAACAAATATAAAAATAACTAAACTATGATTCTTTGTTCTATTCTTGTCAGTTTTCATAGTGCACTAAACTGGAAGCCTCTGGGTAATTTCTCAAAAGTGTTAAGTCATCATACTATAGTGGCACATACATACCCATGTTTATAGCAGTGCAAATCATTATAGCTAAATAACACAAACAGCCTAGATGCCCATCAACAGATGACTACATAAGGAAAATGTGGCATATATATCCATGTATATCAGCCATAAAGGATAAATTCAAGTCATTTGTAGGAAAATGGATAGATCTTGAGACCATAATGTTAAGTAAAATAAATCAGGTACAGAAGGTTAAATATAGTATGGGTTCTTTTATTTGAGAAACCTAAAACGTGAATAAATTAAAGTGTAAAATAAAGGAGAGATGGTAGGAAAAAGCGAGGTAGAATTTTTGGAGATAGGAAAAAGGCTCAGGAGAGAGTGGAAAGTGGAATAGGGTGGGGAGGGAAAGAGGATCAAAAATCAAAATATAATATATATGTAGTATTTCCCCAAAATTAATGTACTCATTGTGTATTGCAAACATATACCAATAAAAAAGAAGAAAAATATTTTTAATGATCAACATTTTTTGGATTGAGGAAAATGCAGAGCAAAACTATTTTGGGATTTCATCTCATCTCAGAATAGCTATCATCAGCAGTACAAAAACATATAATGCTGATGAGAATTTGGGGGAAAAGGAACTCTCCTGTGTTGTTGGTGGGAATGTAAATTAGTACAGCCACTCTGAATATCAATATGGAGATTCCTCATAAACTTAGACATAGAAATATAATTTGATCCAGCCATGTCATTCCTGACATATCCCAAAGGAATTAAAAACAGCAAACTATAGGGATACATGTATGCCCAGTTTTATAGTGAGAATTTCACAACAGCTTATCTGTGGAAATAAATTAAGTGTCCATCAATAAATGAATGGATAAAGAAGACATGGTATATAAACACAGTGAAATGTTATTCAGCCTCAAAGCAGTATGAAATCATGTATTATGAAGGAAAATAGATGGAAATGGCAAGCATCATGTTAAGCAAAATAAGCCAGACTCAGAAAGTTGATTACTGTATGGTTTCCCTTATAGGAAAAACCAAGTCAATCAATCAACCCATGAGATATAACAGGAAACTAGAAGGTAGACTTTTGGAGAGGAGATGGGGATTGGGGAGGAAAGGGAGAGGGGGGTAATAGAACTGAAAATGAGCAAGATATGTTAAGGGCATGTATCAGTTTCCCAAAATAAACCTCACCCTCCTATATTAGTAACATGCTGTAAAGTATAGAAGGGTTTGAAAGAAAAGAGGGAAAGTTTCCAGTGGTATATAAGAAAGAAAGGAAGGAAGGAAGGAAGGAAGGAAGAAAGAAAGAAAGAAAGAAAGAAAGAAAGAAAGAAAGAAAGAAAGAAAGAAAGAAAGAAAG
>NW_004624887.1:2144416-2162993 GCF_000247695.1 Heterocephalus glaber
CACTGGAGGAAAGATAGCCTCTTTAATAAATGGTGCTGGAAAAATTGGGTTTCAACTTGCCAAAGATTTAAACTAGACCTATATCTCTCACCATACACTAAAGTATAAATGAAATGAATTAAATATCTAAATATTAAAACAGAAACACTGAGCCAGCTTGAACAGAGGTCAGGTAGAACTCTTGAAGACATCTGTGTAGGAAAAGATTTTATGAACAAAACCTCAGTTGCATGTAAATTAGCACAAAGAATCAAATGGGGTCTCTTCCTATTAAAAAGCTTCTGCACAGCAAGAGAAACCACCAATGGTGTGAAGAGACAACTCACAATGTGGGAAAAAATTTTCACCTGCTGTTCCTCAGACAACGGTCTACTATCTAGAATCTATAAAGAACTTACAAAAATCAGACCTCCCAAATTTAAAGACCTATTCCAAAAATGAGCATGTGAAATAAACAGATATTTCTCAATGAAGTAGAAAGAGCAAATAAACATATGAAACAATGTTCAACATCACTGGTCATTCGAGAGATGCAAATGAAAACAATGCTGAGATTCTACCTCACCCCCCAAAGAATGGCTGCTATTATGAAATTAACCAATGACAAATGCTGGCGGGGCTTTGGGGAAAGAGGAACCCTTCTCCACTGCTGGTTGGAGTGTAGACTGGTGCAACCACTGTGGAAATCAGTACAGAGATACCTCAAAGAACTAGGACTGGAAGTCCCATTTGACCCAGCTATTCCCCTGCTGGATATCTTCCCCAAAGAATAAAAAGAATCATATCACAGTGATATATGTGCACTCATGTTCATAGTAGCACAGTTTGTAATATCTAAAGCTTGGAAACAGCCCAAATGCCCATCAACTGGAGACCGGATAAAGAAAGTGTGGGGTTCCTTTTTATACAATGGCTTACTACTTATCCATATAGAAAGAGAAATTAGAGGCATTTATAGCTAAATGAATGCACATTGAGGCAGTATTCTTAAGTGAAATAAATAGGACACACACGTGTAAATACCAAATAGTTTCTGTAGTGTGAGAAACTGAAAGTGTAAATGAGGACTAAAATGTATAATAGATAATGTGAAATAGGAAGAAAAGGGGCAAAGGGGAAGGGGAAGTGGGAGGGGTAGGCGAAAGGAAAGAAGGGAATAGAATTAAAATGAAAAAATGGAAACAAAGTCTTTGTAAATAGGGAGGGATGGAGGGGTTGAAGGGAGAGCAGGGCAAGGGGGAAAAATAAGAACCAAGAGAGATTAAGTAAAGGTGCAAATTTCCAATAATGAATGTAAGTGTATTGTATACCTAAAATGTACCAAAAATATTATTTTTTTAAAAAAATTATTTTAGTGCTATACCAAGGAAATAGGTGGCCTCAAATATCTTATTAAGTGCATGTAAAATATACCATGCCCAGCATCATCATGCAGCATAAAGTCTAGAAGGCACACAGGAGGGGATACTCTTTGAAAGTCCTTGTGTGAGTAGGGAATAGTACCATGCTGTTCAGTCACTGTGTGGCTCCTCAGTCTACCACCTATGGATAGAATGTCATTTCTCTTCCCTCATCCACCTCTGACCTCCACATCACCCAACACCACCCAGTATGGTGCCAAATTCACTCTGTCATCTCTTTAGGAAATACTCCCTGGAGCCACTGGAGAAAAACAACTTGCTGAGCAATATCAGGAGCCTACTGTGGTCACACTGGAGGGTTGTTGGAGACTGACTTTAGCTCTTGGTTTCTGTTTTCTCATCTTCTTGTAAAACAAGATTATCCTTAAACTGAAATAATGGCAAAGGTAACTCCGAAGTCCTAGAAGTTGCTAGAAACATGATACTTGGTGTGGGGGAGGGTTCAATCCCCAGTACTGATTGAACCCAGGCCTTTTGCACTGAGCTACACCCCCAGTCCTTTTTATTATTTTTAAATTTTGATATTTTTTTTTTTGAGGCAGAGTCTCCCTTTGTAGTTCAGGCTGGCCCTGAGCTCACTATGTAGCCCAGGCTGGCCTCAAACTTGCGGTGATCCTCCCACCTCAGCCTCCCAAGTGCTGGGATTATAGCCATGCCACACCACACCAGGCTCTATTTTTGAGACAGGGAAGTCTGTCTAAATTGGGAAGGCTGGGCTCGAACTTGCACATTTCCTTGCCTCAGCCTCTCAGAGTGCTGAAAAACTTGATCCTTTACAGAGACATAGTGTTAGCTGGCTGAACTGTCACTCTTAGATCCCACCGAAATTTATACTGTGGTTGGTATAGTAGGCAAAATAACGTCCCCCAAAGAGGTCCATATTTTAATCCCTGAAGCCTCTGAATGTGCTACATACATGATAATAGGGACCTTGCAGATGTGATTAAGGATCTTGAGATGAGGAGATTCATGTTGATTATCCAGATGGGTCCAATGTGATCATGAGTCCTTATATGAGGGAAGCAGGAAAGTCAATTTCAGAGCATAGTTCTGGGTTCAATCCCCAGCACTGCCCCCCCCCGCCCCATGTTTATAACAACTTCTGGGGCTTCGGAGTTACCTTTGCCATTATTCCAGTGCAAGAATAATCTTGTTTTACAATAAGATGAGAAAATAGAAGCCAAGAGCTAAAGTCAGTTCCAGCAACCCTCCAGTGTGACCACAGTAGGCTCCTGATGTCCAGCTTGTTTCTTGTTTTTCTCTAGTGCCTCCAGGGAGTATGTCCTAAAGAGACATCAAAGTGAATTTGGTATGATATGTCAGAGTGATATGAGAAGGACTCAACTCACTGTTACAGGCTTGGAAGGTGGAGGAAGGGGCCACCAGCTAAGGACTGTAAGCAACCTTCAAAGGCTGAAAAGACAAAGGAATGAATGAATTCTTCCCTTAAAGCCTCCAGAAAGAACCAGCCCTGATAGCAACTTGACTTCAGTTTAGTTAGAATGATTATAGACTTCTGACTTCTCAAATTGTAAGAGAATAAATTTGTATTTTTGGAGCCACTAAGTTTGTGGTAATTTGTTATAGCAATAATAGGAAACTCATACAGTTGGCCTGACCTTTGACGGTGCACAATACTGTTAACTCTCCATCACGAAAACTCATAACAAAAACTGTAAGGAAAATTTGCAATTTGTGCCTCATGACCTACTTTGAATTTGGACAATAATTTCTGAATTAATTCATTCAGACATCATAGAGATTATTCTTCCCTATACCCTTGTGCCTGTTATGTTGATTTCTTCTGCCCCATTGGGTTGCTATTTGTCACTTTCTATTTCACAACACACTGTTCTGCAAAGGAAAAACAGAACATCAAAACTCAGCTTGAGGTTTTTTTGTTTGTTTGTTTTGTTTTGTTTGGGGGTTTTTTTTTTTTTTTTGGTACCAGGGATCGATCTCGGGTCCTTGCACTTGCGCAGCAGGTGGCGAAACCACTGAGCTAAATCCCCGGCCAGCTTGAGGTTTTTTAAGATCATAGTACCACATATCAGCCCCCTATCTGTTCTGTAAAGAAGGTAACATTAGATGGCCACTTTTCTCTGTGTCCCTTGACTAGGATTCTATGAAAGTACAGAATTTTCTTTGGATTCCAGAACCATGTGCCCTATATACAGACAGACCTCCCAGTGCTGTTCATTGATGGCATCATTCATATGATGGCATCCGTGAGGGCTCTCGGGTGGAGGTGCAGCCTCCTAGGTAGGTTGGGGAGGGACCTTAGGGATAGCTTAACTCCACCTGTCATTAGAACAAATATCTCTGAAATAGGTGGTAGGGCTCAGTCCTTTGCTAAATGAGATTGGATCTTCTCTATGTACCTGAAAGTTCTCACATGTCCCTAACTGAATACATGAAGGCTGGCCTTTCCTAGCACTGTCCTACAGAACTAAGAAATAGGCCTTTTGGTCTATTCCTGTGAGAGAAGCTGGGCAGTATAACTTCTGAGTTCATGTCAGTTTCCCATCAGTTTGAGCTATGGCAACATTTATTGAAGCTCTGAAGCTTCTGTTGCTACAGAAGCCAGCCAAGCAGACAAGATGCTGATATTCTTAGATGAGATAATTAAATAATTTGAAAATGATTACCTACATCAAATAAACATTCTAAGTGAAAAACACACTGCAATTTCTTTTTAATATAACACCAGGCACCTGACACTTCAGTTTAATGTCCTGTAAAAAAAAAATGTTCTTCATCTTTTTTGACTTCAGAAGAGTAACAATCATAGAATTTTTAAAAATATTAACCTTTTTGTTTTCAAGTTAAACAATTCATTAAATTGCTTTAATGTGTCAAAAAATCTTTTAAAAAAGAACGACCTTGATAGATTGATATATTTTCCCTTCTGTTATAATATAACCTCAAATTACAAGCTCCCATTTAAACTTCTCTTTTCTTTGAAACAAATGAGAAGCAGGAAAGAGAAACTAAAATGTTGGGACAAATACGGAACTATTTTAAGAGGGCAAAAAATTCTGCATGCATACAATTTCTGAGTATTATAAATATTTCAATAGATCCTTTTTGAAAGTTCAACACAAAGAAAGTGTACTTAACCTTTAATCAAAATATTCTGTTTGCTTTTTCCTTCTTGATTCACCACAATTGGAATGCAGCAAGCATCCTCTTATTTAGTAAATTTCTGCCTTGTAAATCAATGATGGTGGTAATGTTTCTTACCTTGTATATCAAGTTGCTGAATGAAGATACCATATCCTTTAAAAGTTTGTAGAGTGTTGAGCAAACCATGGATACTTATATGCAAATTAATACTGTCTGCCCAATCCAAAAGTTCAAGTAAATCCAAGGGTTTTCATTAAATAATTTTAAGTGGTCAAGGTATATTAAACCTGGAATTAAAAGGTCACTCAGAGATTTCAAGACACTCGAATTTTCAATTAAGTGTAATTTGTAATTCCCTCTAGGAAGTCCAGTGGGTAGGAGAACAATTTCAGTGCTCATTCTCTGCATGAATATTCTTAGGGAATGTGTTTTCAGGGCAAGATCTTTTAAAGTTAGAAATAACATCAGAGCCGCAGAATGATCTTAGACACAGATGTAGTTGCATGTAGCCCACATGTGGCCCAGTTTAACAACGTTTAATTGTTAAACATTTAAAATTGCTTTCCACTCTTCAAAAGCCAGTAATGTAATCTGAATTTCCTGCTTCTCTTGAAGATCTGCCCCCACCCTGGGGCTACATTTCCTCTTAGTGACAGCTGGCAGGAGCCTCTGGTGACTACCCCTTTAGGCAGGATATGAACTTGCTATCTCACCAATCTTCTTGGTGAGCTTTGAACTTCCTTTCACTGCTTCACTGCTTTGAACTCCCTATCCTACCTTGGGCTTGTGAGTTTGTGAACCTGGCTTGGTGTGTGAAGAAATCTGTCCATTGTTTCTCTGGTAATTTGGGAGCACTCATGCCAGCAGATGGCTTCTCTAACTAGGAACCTTAGGTCCCCATACTCTAAGAATAGTCTGAGCCTGAAACCCTCTTGGGAAAATTCCAGGAAGCTCCTAGTGAGATGGAAGGAATTGCAAGACTTCGGTACATAAGGGATGCACAATAAAACTATGACAAGGTCCTATTCTCCAGAACTCTTTCATTTTCTGCTCATTTTGAAGCCTTAGACAAATTATGAAGTAGGTAAAGTTAATGTTTATTATCTTCACTCTTACTTTTTCTCCCCTAAAAAGAATTCTCCCCTAACCTGTCAGATTCCCTGGCTACTAACATGATGTTACACTCAGACCTTCAGTGGCTTCCCAGCCTGTTAGAATAAAATTCAAAGTCTGTATCATAGCCAACATAGCCTGTAGTGAGTCCCAACATGATCTGGTCCCCATCTATCTTTGCATCTTCGTCTGCTGTCATCCTCTTCCCCTTCACTGTGCCCTAGTCACATAGATATTCTTCCTATGTCCAAAATAGACCACACAGGCTCCTAGCTGAAACCCTTTGTCCTTGCCAGTCCCCAAGCCTAGAAACTTCTTCCCATAGACAATGATATAGCTGGCTTCCTCATCCCACTGATGCTTCTACTCAAATCTTACCTTTCAGAGTAGCATTCCCTAACAATCCATATGTAGCCCTCCTCCCCTCACAGTCCATCACTTTCTATCTCCTTGTTCTGCTTTATCTTTATATTCCTTACCGACAATTCAGCATTCTAATAGCAATTCTCACTCTGCATGGCAGTCCGACCTTAGAAATGGCCATGCAAGCTGAAATCATGCAAAATGTTCTTAATAATCAAGGGGGAATTATGATTACTCCATGAATAACCATTAATTTTTTATCAAAACATTAAAAATTCTTCTACTATCAATTATAAAAGTATAGGAATTTCGGAAAAATTAAAATGACTCACTACATAGCCCAGGCTGGTCTCGAACTTGCAGTGATCCTCTTGCCTCAGTTTCCCAAGTGCTGGGAATATAGGTGTGCGCCACCACTCCTGGCTCTGAATGGACATTTCCAGGAAGAAAATTTACAAATGGCCTATAAGCACTTGAAATGATGCTCAATAAATATGACTAATCATTAGGAAAATATAAATCTAAACCACAAAGAGATACCACTTCAAGTACTTTAGAATGGCCATTATAAAGGAGGAAAGGGGGCAGGGATTTAGCTCAGTGGTTCCGCTGCCTGCCTCGAAAGCTCAAGGACCCGAGTTCGATCCCCAGAACCAAAAAAAAAAAAGGGTCTTCTTAAGAAGGAGGAAGGGAAGGAAGAGGAAAAAACAAATGTTGGCAAGGATAGTGAGAAACTGAAACCCTTGTGCATTGCTTGTGGGATGGAAAATGGTGCACTGTGGAAAAGAAGCATGGCAGTTTCTTGAAAATGTAAATAGATTTATCATGTGATCCACCAATTCCATTTGTGGGTATTTACCTAAATTATTATGAGGAGAAATTTGACCAACTATTTGTATAGCAATACTCTTAGCAGCATTATTCACAATAGACAAAAGGCGAAAATTTAAATGGATAAAAAATTTCATATACATACAGATGGAATATTGTTTAGCCTTAAAAAAGAATGAAATTCTGGAACATGCTATGATATGGATGCACTTTAAAAATCTTATGCTAAGTGAAATTAAGCCAGACCCAAAAGGACAAATATTGTGTATTCCATTCATTGATTATACTCACAAGAATAGTCAAATTCATAGAGACAGAGAGTAGAATAGAGGCTACCAAGGAGTCGGGGGAGGAAGCTGAATTAGTGTTTAAGGGGTAGAGAGTTTCTGTTTGGGGTGATGAAAAATTTCGAAAACAAATGATGTTGATGATTACAATAATACGAATATATTTAATGTTACTGAATTGTACAGTGAAAAATGGTTAAAATAGTAAATTTATGTTATAAATATTTCCCCAAAATTAAAAAGAAAAACCTTATGGACAGGGGTTGGAGCCATGTTTGCCTCACTCTTCTCATTAAAAAATATGCAGAGAAAACAAGTATTTTTTATATTTCATGGTGAATAGTCATCCTCGTTTCTAAGTTTGGATCAGCTATGAATATTTTGTCCTTTGCATTTTCAATGTCATGAAATTTCCCTGAGAATTCTTTTAATGTGAAGTTTTTCGCCAAATTCCAATCCACTGGAACATCATCATCTTTTTTTCATCAGAATCACTTTCTTAATGTTCTTAATTATGTTCTTAATTATGTTTCTTAATAATTATGTTCTTAATAATGTTTCTTAATGTTTCTTAATTTTCATCAGAATCACTTTCTTGTGTTCATAAGTTCACCTTTGCTAAAATCCTCTGAAAGAAGATGGTGAGCCTCTCAAACAGGAGCACTGTGTCCCCATCCCCATGGTCAGCTATTTCTCCTACAAATCCATTTATCTGCAGTTAGAAACTGTGAGATTACTTGCCTGACACAGTAAAACTTCCTGCTATACTATGCAGATAAGATTTGCTGTTAACTTCTGCCATAATGCTTGAATGTGTTTAATTACATGCCTTATGTCATATTTCTTTCAAAATTCAGCTAAAGAAGTAGCATGATCCCCAGTTGTAGCATTAATTGCCTGTCAGAAAATCCATTTAATAAGCTTTAAAAATGAAATAACTACATGGTCTATTGGTTGGTTGAATGAAGTGTTTTGTGGTAAGAAAGCAAATTTTTACATTTCCACTCAAGAGAATCTCAGTGACATGGAGCATCAGATAAGCTCAGTAGCTTCAAAAGTTAAATCATTTTGCCTACAGTATCTCTCTACCACTGGGAAACAAGGAAGCAAGAGATACTCTGCTGTCCTCGTATGAACTGCAAAACAGATTCACCATGACCAATCAGTGACTGACTTTGAAAGAAATGAGGTGATTAGTCACTGATTATAATTTGTACTTGCCATTTACACAGTGATTTGTAGACTGGTGAGCTATCAGTAGAAGTCTGTGCTTTGGGTAATTACAATTAATATATTGTAGTGACTGAAATTTGAATTGTGTTGTTGAAGGTCCTAGTGTTAAGTAAACTGCAGTAATGAAAATTCATGCATGCTAGCCAGAACGATGCAAAGTGAGAACTATATATATTTATATCTAGTATATATTTATATGTAATATAAATATATATATTTGCTTAACATGTTTCCCCAACTAGAATGTAAGCCACATGAGATGGAGATTTAGTCTGTTTTGGTTGTAGATATATCCCCAATTCCTACATCAAAGCCTAACACAGAGTAGGGGTACAATAAATATTTATAGAAAAGAAAGAAGGGAAAGAAAGAGAATGGAAGAAAAGAAGAGAGGGAGGGTAGAGAAAGATGTAAAGATGGCCACAGGGAAATGGTACCCAAAGAAGTGAAATCACTTTCCAAAAGAGATCTGGCTATCCAAGGCTTCTGATTTGGGATCTGAAATGTACTCTTAACTCATTTTGTCTATCTTGCTCTTTCTTTCCCTCCAAAACCTCTTTCAGGTTTTGTATTCACATGAAGATATGAGTAACAATGTTGTAGGGGCCTTAATTACTTGATCTTTGCCAAAAGATTAGAGCTTTACCCTGGAAGGCCACATTCCTGTAGTGAGAGGTGACACTAGGGCCTTCCCAGACTCCCTAGTATCAGACCAGAGTCTGCTAATTCTTAGTCTGTCAGACTATTTGCATTTTCTTTCCTAAATGTCCATATGTGGTGCTATAATGAGAGTGTACAGGATGTTGGGTTTTTGCTCTGAGTAGCTCATTCCCCTGAAGTAGGGTTTCTAATTTACTCATAGGGCTCTAGCATCCCAGAGCAGATGGGGCATTCTAGCCAAGTCAGAGGGGAAAAGACTGATTTCTGATGAAAAACTTGTGTTTCTGTGACTAAGGACTTAGCTACCTGGTTTAGGATGTACTGTTTGTCAGAAAGTAGCTCTAAAGGAAATAGCACTCATTCTGGCTAGAGAAATGGTTTTCAGTGCATTTTTTACTAATGAAATTCAAAAAGAGCAAAGTGCCAATTTAACCTTGTGGTTGGAGTTATGAATGAGAAAGGAAGTTTAAATTATTCAGGGAGGCCATTCCCTTAGTCAGAGTTTCAGAGCATTCCAGACTCCTATGTCAATTAAAGCATATTGAACTTGAACAAAATATCCAAAGGCAAAACAGTGGTTTATTTGAAAATCTCCCCTCCCCTCTCTCCTCCCTTTCCCTCTCTCTCCCTTTTCTGTTTTCTCCCTTTTCTTTCCTGTTTTATTTTTTCCCTTACCCTTCTCTCCATTCTTTCTTTCCATTCTTCTTTTAATGGGAAAATTTGCTACTTTTCATAAGAATAAAATCACTTAAGTAATTATTTAGAAATGGTCTTAGATTCTAAATATAAGCTGAATGTTAAAGATTGACTATTTTCATTCACTTTCAGATCTTTTACTTTTGCCTTTCCTTCATTTTTCTCCCTCTGTGCTGTACCCTCAGATCACTACACATGGGACCTCCCCGAAATGGTCCAAATCTGAGAAAGAATGATCCTGACTCAAGGGAGAGTTGTGAGGGATCAGTGGTGCCTTAGCCTCTTCTTGTTCAATTCTTTTACAGAAGGTTTGATGAAAAGAATTAGTTGTCTGGAATCAGCCTCAAGTTTGGTATATTTCCAATATCTGTGCTTTTCCTGGTTGTCATTAGTATAAATATTTGAGACTCAACAACTAAAAGAATTTGAAAAACGTATCAACTGAAGATTTTTGTCACAGACACTTCAACTGCCATCTTTCACTCTTTCAAAGGTCTCTTATTTTAAATAGTACTTTCTTCTTTTGCCCTATGAGTTTCAATTATGTGCAAACTGCTATAGGGAGACACAAAGATGGATAGGGCATAGTTTTTACCCTGACCATTGAAAACTAGGCACATTGATAATATCCAAGCTGGCAAAAAGCTAAATGAGAACACAGGGCTAAACTAATGGTAAAAGAAAAGTCACAAAGAAAAAGAGGCTCATGCAAGTCCTGTTTGATTTTCAGGTTCCCACTATAGACAGAATATACCAAAGAGTGTCTGCAGAAAGAGGAACGCATTGGGTTTTGTGGTCAGGCCAAGATGTAGACAGGAGTCCAAAACATAGACACATCTGGAAGGAGTGGGAAGGCGGGTTTGCAGAGCTAGGTATTTTAAGTGGAGACTATTTGAACAAACAGGGCCCCCATGTGTGATTGTGCGGGTTGTGCAATGCAAACTCTAAGGGTTACCATTCATATCACGGTCTGTTGTGGGACATGATCTGTGTGGCCTTTGCTGGCAATCCTAAGAAAAAGGTCTGAGAGACAGAAAGTGAAAAATCTTCTGTAGAGATAAAAAAAAGTAAACTTGTTATCCTGATGTAAGGGCTCAGAGGGCAGGAAGTGAATCTTGTCCTTGGTTCCTCAAAGCTTTGCGGTGTGTGGCACATATTAGGTATGTGATGAATGTTTCCCAAATGAACTATAACTCAGTCTTACTCATACTCCAGCTGGTTGTATGAATGAAGGTAAGGTCATAGAATGAAGATTACTCAATTTCTTTGATAATCTTGGAAAATATTGGCCTCAGCACAAAAGCTATCCACCTCCCAAGTTATATTTTTTTCCAGAGCTTTCCCAGGTATTTTACATGTGCTCAACTACTGTTCTCTCTTATTCTCCCATTCTAGTCTTTATCCAGTATTTTGAAAGAGGCAGAACCCCAATCATCTCCACTCTGCAGACCTCTATCCCCTCTGTGAGTATGGTATACCTACCCAGGTATACCTCTAGTGCCCCCAAAGCTGCTACCATGGAGGCCATAGTGGCATCATAAGCCCTTCTAGCCTTTGGGATCAAGCCTTACTGATTCTATGGAAAAATTGAGAGAATGATCTTTTGCTTGCAGGGTCATACTTACAGTCATGATACTGTATCACATTTCTCATGTCTGACATAGCAATCTTTAAAACAATATCTTCAGTTTCTGGCTGTCTGTATGCTAAGCAGGGGACAGACACCATGCCCATCTTTCTCCCCACCATTTCCATCTTTCTACTTTGGCAAAATAATGCACATTGGAGAGTGTGTGGTGTGTAGGGAAACATGAAATACTTTTATCTTAGCTGGAGCAAAAAGTATGAATAAGTTAAGGGAAGCAAATTAATGCTAAGAGAGATTGAATTCAACAGAGAATGAATGAGTATAACTATAAACATTAGTGGAAAACCATTTAAAAGACTTGTGATTGGAGCCACAGTTTTATCTTTAAATATGGAGAAAAATATCATTATGACTGGTGCTTTGGGCTAAACATGCCCCCCCAGCCACATTTATCCATTTATATATTGAAGTCCTAATCCCTGATGTGATGATATTTGGTATTTTGAAAGGTGTCATTGGGAGGTGATTAGGTCATGACCATGGATTCCTCCTAAATGAGATTAGTGCACTTATAAGAAGAGACAATAGCTTGAGGAAATCATGTGTTCTCACCCCACAGACACACTGTGTGAGGATACAATAAGGAAGTGGCCATCTTTAAACCTAGAAGAGGGCCTTCATGAGAACCTGGCCATGCTGGCATTCTGGTCTTGGAATTCCAGTCTCCAGAACTGTGAAAAAATAAATGTTTGTTGTTTAAGCTACTTAATCTATAGTATTGTGTTATAACAATTTAAGCTAAGACAGCTTGTTAAAGATATAACAAATTCTAGGCAGAATAAGACAGTGGATTTACACAGACCTAGGTTTGGGTCTCAATGAACTTGTTAAGTTACTCAACCTCAAAGACTTTTATTTTCTCTGTTTTTAAAATAAGTATACTACCTACCTCCCAGGATTTTTTTGTAAGTCTATAACAATAGTGTTATAAAATGCTTAACACAAAACCTGGCACACAGTGAGTATTCCAATTAAATGATCACAGAAAGCAATATATTGTAAGGCTGTCTCAATTATGGTGTCATATCCCATCAGGGATCTCCAAAGATGCTGTATAATAAGTTAGTAAAGCTGTAGGAAAAAAAGTAGTTTTATTGTGTGCTCTGTAGTTTCTGTTTTCTTATCCAGTGGGCCAAAAATCAATTAATTTGATCAACGAATTCACATGGTGGTGGCAGCATCTGCTTTTTTGGGCATAAATCTCAAAAAGAGGAAGAGTAAGAAATGACTTGGGGGTAGGAGTTTAGGGATCAGTAGCAGTTTGATACAAGGGTGATGGTCTTTCAAGTGTGAGCTTCTTCTTCCTAAATATTTATACCATATCCTTAAGGTGACTCATTGTTCCAGAGTTAAGTTGGATACGAAAGACTCCAGACTTTCACTCCATTGATGGTTCTGTGCATTTTCATTACAGAAATCATTGTGAAAATCTCACACTAGACATATGTACATGTGGCCTATAGCTACCCATTCACCATTTTTTAAATTATTAATTTTATTGGTGCATTTTAGGTATACAATATAATGACATTCATCATTGGGAATTTGCACCTTTACGTAATCTCTCTTGGTTCTAATTTTTCACCCTTGCCCAGCCCTCCCTTCACCCCCTCCACCCCTCCCTATTAACATAGACTTTGTTTCCATTTTTTCATTTTCTCATATAAATTCCATTCCCTTCTTTCCTTTACCCTATTTTTGAGCACTCTTTTCCAATAAACTAGAATATCTTGGGTTCCAGAAGAGGTTTCTAAGCTCTTTGAGATAAACTCCTACCTTATTAAGTACCTTCCAAATATTCTGAAATGGGTGACAACACTATTTCCTCTCAGGGTTGAGTTTGCAAGTCTAGAGGTTTCTGAGGAAATTCAATTTTGCATATGTTATTTCCACTGACAACTCTCAGCAATATAAAGAAGAAAGCTTTTGTGGGTGTACAATTACCAGTCCTGACCATTTTGTAATCTGTAGTGTATTTAAGAATCATTTATCCCAGGTAGCACTAGAGAAAGAGTTTCTTGACATTGTCTACAACCCTGGCAGGCACAAAAACCACCAAGTCTTATCTCAGTCTGAAAAGCAACTGTAGAATCATTGATTCTGGAATAGAGAAAAAGGACCACACCATGTCTGTGGAACTAGAGAAGGATTCAGAAAAACTGAGTTCTTCATTATCTCTGCCCACAATTTGAAGAGAGCTCTCAGGAGCCTTCTCACAATATATAACACTGTCTGCTCACCATGAATCACTGGAAGGAAGGAAGGAAAGAAGGAAGGAAAGAAGGAAGGAAGGAAGGAAGGAAGGAAGGAAGGAAGGAAGGAAGGAAGGAAGGAAGAAAGGAAGGAAGGAGCTGTGCACTGGCCGACACTAGCAAAGTTGTCACCAATAATACTCAAACAGGTCATCCTCATGAATACAAATTTTGTAGCCAATATTTCTGACATTTCAGGAGACTGAGAAATGCCAGTGGAGTTCTACTGTCTGAGGCGCAGCTTCCTCTGAGGAAATTCTCAGGAAGTAGCAAGTATTTTCTTTTCCACTGCTTGAAGGTCAACCCAAATCACTTCTTCTCCAAATAGATCTCAGTTTCATGGGCTCATAAAATGGCCAAGTTAGAGTGTCTTGGTTTATGAAGCTTGTTAAGGGAATGAGGGTGACGCAGGCTTTCCAAAGTTCCCTGTTTATTCAGTCCCAGGAATATTTAAATGAGAGCTGAGCTTAAAATAGCAACTCTTTTAAAAGGGCTCAGCATTGACTCCTGAGACTTTCTTTCTTCTAGACACCCTTCTTTTCTGTTCCAGTGATCACTGCTTTGAAAGTCTGTGATGACATATGCTCATGCCTGATTATTTCTCATTTTCACCCAAGAATATTTATTACACTGAATAAAACTCTAGAATTCATGAAGCCTGATGAGACCATCTTAAATTCTTTTTTTTTGTCCACTAAGAAAATGTTTTGATAGAATCTTATCTCCTGCACTGAAATAGTTAGAAATTGACCTATGTGAATATCTCTGTTTGACAGATACTTGAAATACAAAATTCTTCATTAACGTTTCTCAGAGTATGAGAATGCCATATTATTTTCTTATTCTACGTGATATGAGCAAATCAGTTGTGATCATTCTATGACATTACTCCAATGACTCTCAAAAGTTTCTCTCTTGAAGTCCAATTTCCTGCTATAACTCTCCACCTGAGTGGTTTGTAAAAACCCGAAAGTCAGTGGTACTAAAAGTTCATCTAAACCCACTCTGCCTTCTGTCTCCATCTCAGCTAATAACATGACATCACCCATCTTATCTAATTGGAAAATCAAGAGGCATTTAGCCTGGTCTCCCTCTCATTCATTCTCAGCATGCAACTGGTCACTATACACTGTTGTTTCACTTACAAAACAGTCTTTTGGATTAGTTCCCATCCTCTCTGTCTGAGTTCAGGGACTCATATTCTTTCTTAGGTGACTTCAGCAAACTCCTGCAAAGCCTTCTTGCCACCTGCTTCCTGTAAGAAGTCCAGGATCCACATTTGATCATGTCATTTTCGTGCTCTTAAACCTCAGGCTGTGGGAAGATTTTAATCCAGACTCCCGGCTTGGCACTAAGTACATATCCTGGCCCCAACTACCTCTACAGCTTCATTTCCTGTCATGCTACCCTCCAATCCCTAGACCCCAGCTGCAGTCAGCTTTTCACCGCTACAGAAATAGGACTGACCTTTTCCCACACTTACCTTGGCCTAGCTTATTCTCTCAAATGCCTCTTCCTTCCCATCTCAGCTTAGCCAAATATTACCCATTCAAAACCCATTTCAAATGTGTTATCCTGGGAGAAGTCTTCCTTGACCTTTCCCCAGTCCTACTCCAAGTTAATGACTCCCCACTCCACAATGCCCCAGCATTTCATTCAGGCCTCTACAATAATAAAATACCCACTCACCATATTTGAGCACTTTTCAGGTGTTCCCTGATGTAAATCTATTTTTTTAAGTTTTTGAACTGGCACATAGCAATTGTACATATTTATGGGGTATCATGTGACATTTCAATACATATGTGCAATGTGTAATGATCATATTAGGGTAATTGGTATATCCATCACCTGCAATACTTATCATTTGTGTGGGCAACATCTTCCCTGTCTTATAATTCAATTTACTCCTGGCATTCAGTAACATTGATAAATGGATTAGTGGATGGATAGATAGATGCATATGTGTATGTATGGATGGAGTGGTAAAGTTTAAATTTATAGATGTGGACAGGCATTGAAGACAAGGCACAGTAAGAAAATGAACAAAAGGGGAAAGAAATCAGAAATAATGCCTCCTCATCATTTACTTATAATATTTTATTCAATTAATTTACTTTCCTTCAAGCACAGTTATAATGGTATTTATCTTTTCAATATTCCCATGCTCCCATGCTCACTTCAGCAGCACATATACTAATATTCCCATGCTCCTGTATTTAAGAAGTTGAGAAATTAAATTCACCTTCCAAATCTGCTTACTGAATTTAGGGAAAACATTTTCTTATAGTTTATTTGTGGAAATTTTATTGCCCCTTTAAAATTTTATAGCAAACTAAAGTACTATGAGCAACTTCCTCTTCTAGACAAGATGGACTAACAGGGAGAAAATTTATCTTTCCATCTTAAAGCACTGAACCAAATAAACAAACAAACCAAGTGTGGTGGCACACATGTGTAAGCTCAGCGCTCCAGAGGCTGAGGCAGAAAGATTTTCGGTGAGTTTGAGGCCAGCCTGAGGTAAATAGTGAGTTCAAGGCCATCCTGAACTACACAGTGAGACCCTGTCTCAAAAAAACTCAAAAACAAAATAAACAAATGGTTTTCAAGATATTGGGTACAAGACAAATAGAGACAGTGATCCCTGCAAGGCAGGAAACAAAAGCAGTGAACCCTATTTACTGCCCGGAGAGAGTGTCTGGGTCACAGTTCAGGAAGGGGGAACTGAGGTGGCCCTAGGAGATTCTGCACATTGAAGAAATAAAGCTAATAATCTGGGGAGACAAAGGCAGCTAGATTTCAGTTTAGAGAAATGCGAAAAGTTCAGGAACACTGTAGAGAGTCCATGTTAGGTATTCAGCAGAGCACTGATCACCACATACATATGAGGAGGTTATGCAAGGCTGGGGAAAAAACCACCAGAAACGTTTACAAGCAACAGTATCCAGTATTCACACAGCCAGGACTAATAAGTAGTGCCTGTTCCTGCCAGCTCAGGGATGGGTAGCAAGGGAGGTAGGGAGGGAAGAAGGGATTATAAAAGGGCAAGAAGAACCTTTTGGAGGTTATGGGTTTGTTCATTATCTTGATTGTGGAGATGATTTCAAGGCTATATACATTTGAGAGAACTTATCAAACTGTACACTCTGGATATGTGCAGCATATTTTATATCAATTATACCTCAATAAAGCTATTAAAACAGGGATTATATGGTAGTAGCATTGAGTTTATATTGATGATTCTTTTGTTTTGATTTGAATCAATAGTTTATGATAAATATTTCATGTAGATGGGCACTCATCCATTGATTGTAAAGGTGTTTGACTCAAATGTAAATAACTATAAGCCTTGAAAAATTGCAAAGCTAACAAAAAATTTTTTTCCAGCACTGGGGATCAAACTCAGGACCTTGCGCTTGTGAGGCAGGCACAGCACCACTGAGCTAAATCCCAAGCACCCCCAATTTTTTAATTGTATAGCAAAGTAAAGCCTATGCAGTGTCTCAGTCAATTTGAGGTGCTATAGCAAAATATCATAAACTGGGTGAGTTGTAAACAGCAGAAATTTATTTCTCACAGTTTTTCAGGCTTGGGAGTCCAAGATCGAAGCACCAGAAAATTAGATGTCTGGTAAAGAACCCCTTCCTCATAGATGGTGCCTACTTGCTGTATCTTCACAAGGTAGAGGGGGCAAACTAGTTCTCTGGTGTCTCCATCTTATTTTTATAATTGGGGCATGTTTGTAATAGAGAATAGTGACATTCATTTAGAGGAATTGGTATATACATATAACATATCTTGATCATTTTCAATCCCTTTAACCCCTTCTCTCTTTCCTAACCTCTCCTCCAATCTCCTTCCCCATCTCCGGGAGTCCACCTTGTAATTTTCTTTCATCTCTTCTTTATTTTATTCATTCATTTATTTATATTTTAGGTTTCTCATATAAGAGAAAACTTGCAATCTTTAGCCCTCTGAGTCTGGTTTATTTCACTTAACATGATGTCCTCCAGTTCCATATATTGTCTTGCCAATGACATGATTTCATTCTTCTCTATGGCTGAATAACATTCGTGTGTGTGTGTGTGTGTGTGTGTGTGTGTGTACACAGAGTTTTCTTAATCCATTCATTTGTTGATGGGCATCTAGGCTATTTCCTTAGCTAACAGCTATTGCAAATTGCTCTGGGCTCGCTCTTATGAGGTCTCTGTCTGAATCATGAGTTAATCACTTCCCAGTGATCCTAACTCCTGATACCATCATCTGGATGCTTAAAATTTTAACACATGAATTTGAGGGATACATATCCATTCACTCCGTCATAAACAGTGAAACAGGAATAATCTGGAAGGAGGATGAAAGGTGGGATGTTTCTGTCTCAAATAGAACTCCGGGATGGAGGGCACTACCCCTCCAGAAGCTCTCTCAGTCTGTAGGAGAAGCCTAAACTCTGACACCAACTGGTTCATCTCTGAAAAGGAAATCTCAGAGTTTCTCACAAATTTTCTCTTTTTTCGTGAAATGGATAGTCCAATTTTATAGAAAAGCAGATTGAGGAGCCGGTCTCAGCACCTGGAAGGAAGCTCCCTGCCTACATCTCAGGCTCCTAGAGCAATGAAGCTCAGCCGATCCCAGCACCCAGAGGGAAACTCCCCCGCTGCCATCCCAGGCTCCTAGGGCCAAGAAGGTGAGCCTGTCCCAACACCCAGAAGGAAGCTCCTCACCACCATCCCAGGCTCCTAGGGCAGAGAAGCTCAGCTGGTCCCAGCACCTGGAAGGAAGCTCCCCTGCTGCCATCCCAAGCTCCAAGGGCAGAGAAGGTGAGCAGTGTGGGCGCCAGAAGTACCCCCCAGCCGTGGAAATGAGAAGACACATAAACAAGCCTCAAAAACAGACTTCCAGATCACCTACAGCAACCCCAAAGGGAAATGAGATGGAACACTCTGA
>NW_004624887.1:2213900-2235744 GCF_000247695.1 Heterocephalus glaber
GAAGGGGAAAAAAAATAAGAACCAGGAGACTCATGTAATGGTACAAGATCCCAATGATGAATGTAACTGTATTTTATACCTAAAATGTACCAATAAAGTTAATGGGGGAAAAAAAAGAATGCTTGTGACAACAAGGAATTTGTTCTTATTTGGTATCACTCACTGTAAATAGCATAGGTGAAAAGTGGTAGTTGCACTCCATTGGAATATGATGCAGAATTAGAATCAACATGGATGGACCTTAAAAGCAGTGCTTAGAAAAATAATAGATCATAGGAAATGAGATGGATCTTTTTCAAAAGGGTAGAGGGCCAAGAGATGGAGGGGGAGGGAAGGGGATGGAAAAAATAAAATGTACCAACTCCCAACAAAAATGTTAAACATACACTGCAAACATATACCCATAAAAAGCACTATTTAATTATATTAATTGTACCTATTATATGATAAACAATAGCAAGGCATGGTGGTGTCTGCCTGAAATCTCAGCAGTCTGGGAGGTTGAGACACAAGGATCTCAAGTTTAAGGCCACCTGGACAAATCAGTGAGACCCTGTCTCAAAATAAAAAGGGCTGGGGATACAGCTCAATGTGAAGGCTATGGTACTGGAAAAAGAGAGAATGACACATGGTGGCACTCATATAAATTAAACACATCTGCACACCAAAACAAGGTACATTTTTCAAGAATACATAGGAACTAAATGATACATATTAAGATGTAATTGACTATGGGGAAAGAGGGGAAATGGAAGTACAGAACTGTGATAAAAGGAAAAAGTATATAAGCAAGAAAGGGAAGTATGAGTAGCCACAACCAGACATCTACCTAAGTAATTTGGCATCATCACTAGTGGGACATATCAACAAAATGTGTTTGCTGATATGAGGCACTGACACATTGCTTCTGTGCTATTCTTGCCAAATATGTGTAACCCAAATTTAAGCGGGGGAAACCATCTGAAAAACCCAAACTGAGGAATATTCATCAAAACAAGTGGTCTCTTCCAAAGCATCAGTCAGGGTAAGTTGTTTCTGGATGAAGAAGACTATAGACATGACAATTTAAAAAGTGGACCTTCTGCCTTGCAAGCACAAGGTCCTGAGTTCAATCCCCAGTACAAAAAAAAAGTGGGACCTTACATTGGCTTCTAAACCAGAAATAGCCCAATAGCAATAGTTAAACATTAAGACAAGTGGTGAAATCTCAACATGATATATGTGTGTGTGTGTAATATAAATTTCTTGATTTTTATAATTAACATTTTGGGAATTCAGAGTATGCGGACACAATCCACATTAACATTTTTAAAAAATATTATTCACATACCATAAAATTCACCCACTTTAAGTGTACAATTCAGTGGCTTTTCGTATATTTACAAAAGTGTGTAACCATCACCAGAACATTAATTCCACATTTTCATGACCAAAAGAGATGCCCTGCACCCAACTCATTCCCTCCTGTCAGGCCTGGCAACCATTTATCTACTATCTCTATGAAGTTGTGTACTGTGGACATTTCATATAAATGGAACCCTAAATTATGGCTTGTGTCTAGATGTCCCCCTAAAGCCTCATGTTATCATAGGTAGGGCTTTTCAGAGGTGGCTGGATCTAGGGTTTGTGATGCTATGATTAACGGTGTGAGTACTACCTGCCCAAAGGGTGAGTAGTCTGGGTAAGATATAAGGGACAGAAAGTGTTGTCACTTTTCGCTTACTGTTGCTGCTGCTCATCTTCTGCTCTACAATGCACATCTGCCATGCCACTCTGCCTTGGAGCCAGCAGATTATGGGCTGAAACCTCTACAAACTGAGTTGAAATGAACTTTTCTTCCTTTAACTCTGGGTGTCAAGATATTTTGACTCAGCAACAAGAGTAACTAAAACATATACATGGTCTTTTGTATCTGACTTCTTTCACTAAGTGTAATGTTGAGGCCCATCCATATTGTAGCATAAATCAATACTTTCTTCCTTTGTCCATTGGTATTGTAGCAAATATCAGTACTTTATTCCTTTTATGGTTGTGTAATACTTCACTGAATGCGTAACCCATTTTATCATTCATTAATTGATGGACATGGGCTATTGTGAATAGGAACACTGCTGCTATGAATACATATGTGCATGTGTTATGTTTACAATGCTTTGGGGTACAGACCTAGGAATGGAATTTCTCAATCATATGTGGTTCAACATTCTGAAGTCAAGGTGAGATTTTAAAAAGTTGAGAAAAAATGAGAAGACTGCTCCTGGGCCATTTGCACCTTTCTGTCCTGTTTTCATGTATATCTCTTAAACCAAATGTGTACGGTTTTTATGACACCAATTGGGTGTCTACAACTGAACCCAATTTCGACACCATTTCCCTGGAGCCTTGTACAAGTTAATGGCTTGTTCCACAAGAATGCCCCTATTTCAGATACCAATTTCAAATCCTGAGCCATTTGTGCTTCTGATTGACCAGCAATAACTAGGAAGTCCCCAGTAATCTCTTCATGTTTAATAATTTGTTGAACCGCTCAAAGATATGTTACTGGTTTACTGTAGTATACAAGTCAAGAACCAGTAAGTGGGAAGGGGCACTAGGTTCCCATGCCATCTCCAAGTCATGCCACCCTCCCAGCACTGCTTGCAGACTCAGAGGCTACCTGAACCTCCTAGTGTGTGTGGGTGTGGAGGGGTGTATTACATACATGTTTAACTCATTAGCCACTGATTGATACGGACTCCTCCCAAACCCTTGTGCTGAAACTTAATCACAAAAGTAGTATTAAGAGGTGAGGCCTTTTAGGTAGTGATTAAATTTAGATGAGAATCTGAACTTTTAAGTTGCTAAAACAACTTCCCACATTACTGGACTGGAATCTATTTTACATGTGAGAAGGACATGAATTTTGAGTGTGATAGAATGCCATGGTCTGCGTGTTTCCTCCAAAGTCTTATGGTGAAACTTGGTTGTCAATGTGATAGCACTGTGATGGGGCCTTCAGGAGGTAAGTCATGCATGAGGTCTCCTCCTTCAGGGATGGGAATTGAGGCCCTTATAAAAGCACTTCAAACAAAGGGTTCTCTTTCTTCCACTTTTCCACTATGTGAGAACTACATAGTGCCTGGGGTTCCTTTTTGCAATTCTACCCTGTGAGTCTGTGTCAACAAGACTCTCACCCAGACACTGAATGCTTGCACCTTGGTCTTGGACTTCCCAGCCTCCAGAAATGCAACAATATAAATCTAAGTGTTATTTATAAATTACTCAGTCTCAGATACTTTGTTAACACAAATAGACTGAAATAATAATTAATGGGCTGTTTGGGCAAGGGAAGTCACACTCCCTAAGTGGTAGGGCACTTGCTCAGCATGTGGGAGGCCCTGGGTTCCATTCCCAGTACTGGATTTTTTAAAAAGATGTTGTTCTCAGACTCTGGGGGGTCATGCAATGGGATTGAAAATCCCAACTTTCAAACCACATCTTGGTCTTTCTGGCTGGCATCCAGCCCCCTTTCTTCTGAAGATAAACACAAGGGACCCCAGCCACCAGTCATCTCATTACCATGCACAAGACTCATCACTCTAGGGATTCAAAGGGTTTTTAGGTACCCTTGTGTCAGGAACTGGGGACTAAGACCAAGTAGTAGAACAGAAGATGCTCCTAGCACTGCTATCACTCAGCAAAGTACAAGGATTTAAGTGCTCTGTGCCAGGGACAAAAGACAAATTCTCAATATGTATTTCCTGCTATATCACAATCTTTGGCTTTGTTTTGGGAATCAATCTAATTTGATAAATCAGACTTGAGAAGGAAATGAAAACTTGACCGCAGAACTAGGGGAACTAGGGAGTTCTTCTTTACAACTGGCACCACCATCAACATGTTGTTTAATGACAAAGGAATTTAAAGAATGTCAGAAGTATGGGAGTAGAGATAGGAGGAGGAAAACACTGTTCCTTTGATGATTATGACTGTATGCTACAAAGATCCATTTATCACTTTTAAATGGCCGTCAAACACCTCAAGTAGAATGACTTCCCAGGATACG
Organism: Heterocephalus glaber; assembly: GCF_000247695.1. The sequence continues at coordinate 2,217,946 of NW_004624887.1, forward strand.
AAGGCCAGTAGGCTCAGGTACAGAACAGTTGATGGAACCAATTAGTGGATAGGAGACCAAAAGACTCACACACAGAACAAAAGCTCATCATTATCTTTATTTTTACTGAGTTGAGAATAGGATGACAAAAACATCATCATTATAATTAACTATTACATAAAGATACTGGTCTTTATCTTCATTTTCTACTTTAAATGTTAAAACATATTCTTTTATAATACATGGTTTCTTACTAACAATCTCCAGTTCATATGACCAAGGACTAATAAATTCCTCTTTAAAAGTTTTTTTATTATTAACAATTTCATCATCTAAACTGCTAGTTTCTTCAAAACTTACAGGATTAAAATCTGCCAAGAGCAGGCAAACAAAACATATTATAAAATTCTTGTTTTCTAGAAGTTACTCCATTTTCTTGTCCCTTTTTATCCTGTAAATTGTTGTGTTAGCTTTACCTGTTCTCTGTCATTCCCTAAGAAAATAGTTTTTTCAGTTTCATGAGAGCTGGTGAAAGTGGTAAATAATCCACTTTACCTAATTCACTTTCAAGAAACACATGATGGAGGGCAGAGGATGTAGGCTCAGTGGTGCCGCGCCTGCATGACAAGCTCAAAGTCCTGAGTTCGATCCCCTGGTATGGGGGGGGCACATCCATGATGGAAATGGGAAGTCAGGGCAGAGTGGAAGATTCACATTCTGTTGAGGCTGAGGGTCATTCATAAAAGTTATAAGGATGATGGTAAAGGGACTACAAAAATAAACCTGATTTCTGCAGGTGGGTGAGAAGGCAAAATGCAGAGGAATGGTGAAGTGACAGGGTAGTGTAATTAGGCCCATGGATACTACACTTTCTGATCCTAAGTACACAAATAGAAGCAAAACAACTCGTAATAACCCTAAGCTTTAAGAGTAGAGGTAGGGGAAGGAAGGATAATGTTATAGCTTGTCTCTGGTTCATTCAGTTTTGCAGGCTGGTGTGAGACCCTTTTGGGTGAATTCACAATGAAATCATTCTTTGCTGAAATGAACAATTTTCATAGGACCCCTTCTCTGTACTGTCCAATGGTAAACCTCACTGACATGTTTTATGGAAAAGTTACTCAGAGTATGCAGCAATGATGACATAGTCAATGGAGAACATATTTCCAGGTAGCCTGAAACCCAGCAGACAATGTAGCTGTTGCCCAACAAACACAGAAATCTACATTGTATGCCAGGTTCATGCCCCAGACCTGGAGGTTCGGCCCACAAGTCATTCCCCCAGTACTATTTCAACATAATTACCTACTGCATTAAAGATGTCAAAATTAGTAACTCATTTCTACCACAGGAAAAAGACAAGCTAAAGTCAGAATTGCTGAGACTCACCTACTAAAAATGAAGTTTCCTCAAACCACTGTATTATGGTGTTACTATTTAATGATCATGTTATTTTCAAAAGGCCATATAAGTGTCCTCTATTCATGTATGGACAGAAGGATGGACTGATAGGTTAGGTAGGTGGATGGATGTATATCAAGTAAGATAGATGATAGATAGATGATAGATATAGATAGATAGCAAATGATTCCTTTCATAAGGGGAAGAAGGGGGACAGAGGATATAACAATCGAAATCTACCCCTTTGTGATATGAAAGCAAACAGACCTCTCATTATTCATAAAACCGTAATAGTTTCTAAAACCCAGCAAATAATGGAGGTTATCACACTTCAAAAACTCTCTGTGTGTGACTCAAAGCGAAGCTTTCATTACTGAAGATGGACCAATAATCTTCTTAGGATATTGTAACAGAAGTTAGAAGATGTCATCAGAGACCCAGTAGCCAGATGTAGCTACTGATTACAAAAGACAGGATCTACACTGGCTACTGAGCCACTGAGGGCACCTATACTTTTCTGGCAGCTGGACCATTTGTGGCCTTCTGGAGAGACTCTGTGGAAGGAAAGAAAAGATGTTAGTCTGGAAACTAATGTGCAAACAATTTCAAGAGATTTCAACTGCATTTTTCTTTGGGTTGTAAATTGATATTTTGACAATAACTCCATGTATGCAGTTTGAAACAAATTCTATATTCATTTACTTATTCAACAAATGGTGATTGAATGACATTCAGTAAAGTGCTGCATACTGTCTCAGGTGCTAGAGATCCAGGAGTGAACAAAACAAAATGGCCTTCTAGAATGTGCATGATTCCTTGTTGGAAAATCTGTAACTGACTATTAGAGATGTTCTGTAGTAAAATGTAAATACATATAGAGAAAAACAAAAACAGAGTAAGTAAACAAACCCAATCAATCATTTAATTGTAGCTTTGGATCATTTTTGTTACTTTCTGTAACTTTAACTTGGCTGGTGTAGCAACAGTGTACATAGGTGAATTGTAGTAAAAATTGTTTCCTGCTATAAGTGGAAGATAATACAGCTTTTTAAAAATGAAATGTCTAAAACATCCAAGACCTTTGCAGAAAAGATATCTTACATATTATTCAAAGCACCAGCTCACCAGTATATCAGTTCCAACCTTTCCTCTCATGACACAATGCAGGTTTCAGATAAATTCCCGGGATAGGTGACCTTCCCATTAGCCCACTCACTGATATACCCAGAAAATACTGTGTCTTTTCCCTGTATTTTATTTCAGGTACTGGGGATGCAATACTGTAAACCCAATCCCCATATTCATGAAACTAAGAATCTAAGATGAAGGTACAAAAAAGAGAGGAAAATGTTCCAACAGGTATGTATAGTAATTTCATGGAATAATAAACAGTTAAGAAGAATGCTATTTTTTAAGGCGGTCAAGAAATGTCTCATTGAGGGCCTGATATTTGAGCAGTCTAGATGAAGAGGAGCAGACGCATGCACGTACCTGGGAAGGAAACGGACACTATGAGGAAAGAACCAAGAGTCAGAACAAAGACACCAAAGCAGAAAAATGTCTGATGTCATATTAGCACATGACCAACATGGCCAATTATTGTTTTCTACAGTTATTCTTGAATGTTAAGTGAACATGCAACTTTGAAAAAATTACACACATCTTTCATCCCACCCTCTTATGATTTTAAAATACTTCAGTAATCATTTAGAAAAATGTCAAGAGTTATCAATTGGGAGAAAGTTCTCAAAGGTTTAGAACTGTAGTATAATTTGATTGGACGTGGAATTGAACCACCAAATTACCCTCAAATATCTATTACCAAGAGGAAAGGTTTTTTTAATGTGTTTGTTAGCTCTTTTTAAAAAAGGGGGTGGTGGTGCTAAAGATATACATTATCTAGGGAATGATTTAACTATTTAATCACAAATGCCTAATTTTAAGTGGTGATCCATGGCCAAGTTATAATAACAGTGCTTTACCAGTGTGGTTAGATCTTTGGGAAAAGATAAAAGTAGATGGAATTTGGAAGGTGAAATAACATTTTGTTTGATTATTTGTTTTTTTTAAATTTTTAAGTAATTTAAAACCAATCTCATCTATGAAGTGCGTTCTGGCATTTACCTATACACTAGAGAAATACATAGTGAACTGGTGAAAAGGTCCATTTACATAAGTTTGGCTAAATTTTACCCTCAATGTAAAATAAAACACACACACACTTACATTGCATAAACCATAATACCTATTTATAACTTGACTTTTATGAGTAAGTCCAAAAAAGTGAGACAGGGGTTTCATTTGGTTAGTTCCAATGGCCAAAATCCAGGATTATCTTATATAATTTTTTTGGAGGGGACCAGGGATCAAAATCATGACCTTGCACTTGTGAGGCAGGTGTGGTGCCACTGAGCTAAATCCCCAGCCCTATCTCATATAAATTTAATTCCTCTTCCAATTAGAAAAGAATCGTACTTTAAATTCTCAAAGTCTGCCCCCTTTACCCTCCAAATCTTATAACATTTAAAGAACAAAAGTTAAGGTGAGCTTTTCCTTCTCTTACATTTATCTAGGTATGGGCTGGGGATTTAGCTCAGTGGTTTCGCTGCCTGCTGTGCAAGCCAAGGACCAGAGTTCGATCCCCGGTACCAAAAAAAAAAATTTATCTAGATATTATAATAGGAAATACTGTAAATAAAATATTACATGTTACTTTATTAGTGTAGACCATTAATACAATAGGATATATGTGTAAACTTATTAAAAACATAAAGTTCAGAATATACAGAATGTACACAGCATGGAATATTACCAATGATGCATTTTCAAAGTTTAGAAATAAAAATCGAAAGACATTGTATTAGACTAGAAATGTTAAGTATATAATCATATTATATAACCGTGCTATCTAGTAACTAAGAAGAGAACTAAGCCTCGTGCCATAGAAGTGTAACTCTTATTCACAGTGCAAACAGAGCAAAAACAATAATAGGAAACTTCATCCACTCTAATGACCATTTGAAGTAGGAAATGAGTTTAAAGAGAGAAGAAAAAAAAAACTGATTAAAAGTTAAGCCTGCCACCTGCTGTTGGACAGCCTGCTTTCAACTGCAATGAAGTCCATTACTTGAAAAGTTACCCTACAATTTGAGGAGCTTACACTCCACAGTTCAAACTGGGGAGGTCTGTCTGTAGGCCAAATCAAGAAGCAAAGAAACACAGTGATGTTTAAAGCCAAGCTGCCAGATAAAAAAAGACATTCGCATCAAAGCTTCTCCAGAAATTAAATAAATGCTGCTTCATGGGTCATTCAGCCACACAGAGTTTAGAATTACCCAGTCTTTTAAAAGAGATTATCCAGGCAATTCTATTTTCCCTTCAGAAAGCCTCCTTAAATATACATGTGCTGCTTCTGTGAAGAAATTTTGATTCCAAGGACCATATGTGGAAGTAAATAAAGATAAATGAACAATTTCATAGCATTGCCAGAATAACTTTTGTTAAGTCAACCCTGTCCGAGTGACTTTAAAATTCAAAAGTGAAAGGATCTATTTCTTTTTAATAAGAAAATTTCTAAATGTTTTCCGGTTCCATTTCCTATAATCCTGTGAAGCTTAGTCCCATGTGTCACCCTAGTCCCCATCCACAACATTTCACATGTTTTAGTACAGTAGCCTTCTGTCAAACTAAAGAATATGGTCAACTTCTATCAAAAACATCTTTATGGGTTTGAAAGAGCAGAAGCCAGTCTACTATTCTAACAAAGTCAGAGTTTACTTTAAAAGTGACCAAAAACTGCGTCCTGCCAGATAGGTTTCATGTTCAATGGTCTTATCCCCCACCCCAACCCTGTAAAAAAAGCTTTGAAAAATATTCAGTATGTCAATGACCTTGATTGGGATATTACAGGTGTTTTCACAGGTCAAAACTCAACATGTCCACATGAAATATGTGCCATCCTTTTATCAATTATGCTTCAGTAACACTGTTTTATTTATTAAAAGAAACAAACTGCCTGCCATGTGGGTAAGAATGAAAGGTGAAAGGTCTAATTAACTGTAGACGAGGAAAGAAATGGCCCCATGTACATGTAGTATGCCATGGGGAGAAATTATGCTAGGGGAGAAACCAATCTTTAAATATAGGTGTCTAATTAAAGTACATTCTTCTGAACTTGGATTCCTCCTGTGTTACATTAGAGCATGTGAGCCAAGGTATCACCACAACCAGGCATGTGGTTGCAGTCCATCCAGCTCTTGCATACCTGAGATCCTGTGACCACACTGACCAGAAACATTTATACCAGCTGATGGTCAGTTGATCCTCACATCTCTCTATTTAGTAAACTGCTCAATCTTCAAGTTGAGGTGAACATTTTCTGGGACATTCCTGCTCAAGACACTTTTATAAAAGACATACTCTGCCAAATAATTCCAGCCTGAACAGGCTTAGGAAGGGACTGGGGTTAGCACACGATTCTAAAATAAGCTTCTAAGGGCAAAATCACTGATAGCCCATAAAGACACACTCAGCCTAGATTTTAAAAAATAATTTAGCAATTAAGTGTATGCCTTTAATCCTTCCCAATGAAAATCAATGTTTTTAACCAATCACTAAATTAAAACATTAATCATCTTACTCATCGAAACACTCAGAAAAAAGGGTAGTATTAATCTAAGTAACAAATAACTTCTCTCCTCCCTTTGTGGAAGAAATCCCCAAGGCATTCTCTTCATACAATATTGGCAGTGTACAACACAGTGAAGAATTCTTGTCTTTATTATAATTAATCCATTACTAGTCTATGCTACTACTGGAGTCTTTTTATATTTGGTCACACTTCTAAACCTTGTGTTATTTTCTAGAATTTTCAACACGTGTTTATAATTGTAGGCTTCATTTTCAATCAAATCACCAAGCCTCTGCTTTATACCACTGGACAGAATTCCTTCTTTCATCCAGTATTTTCATGGTATAAAACTCTGGTCTCCCATGACTCTTCCCACCAAGTTCCCACTCAGCTCAGATGAATGAAGGAGCAAATATTTGGCCTCTGTACACTGCCCGCCCAGCTCCAAGAGAATCTTCTAAGATGCTAAGGTCATTCCCAGCCTCTTCTGGAAAGTTAACTGCAAACTACGAAGGGCTGGCTCCCAGATCACTTAGCCTACAACTTAGCATGGTCTTGGAGTGAACGTTCATATATGACCACAGACTTCACAGGACTGAAGAGTCCTTGGGGCTCAAGAAGCCTATCCTAACATTCCACTTCCTGTAATTAGGAACAAGATCAACTCTGGCAAGATAACTGAACAGGTAATTAGGGAGAAGGGAAGAAAGGAAACATCCATATATGCAAATTCTTTTGCTTATGATGACTATAAAATGAACTATTCTGTACTGTAATCATATGAGGCCTTCTTACATAAACCAGAGACTTTATGAGTATCAATTCTTATACGTTCAATGGTAGTATGTCAATTTTTAAAATTAGGTGATCTATACAAATGGCTCATACCACAAAGATAGAGGAAGACAATCTAACAGGTAAACTGTGAAGATTTAGAATAACTAACAAAAATGACTTGAAAATGATGAAGGGCTAAATGTGTACATCATACCTACAGACACTATCTAATGCCCAACCCTGCTACAGCACACATAGCATTCAGCAAAGAGGAATGGAAAAAAAATGTGAATTCTACAAGGAGAAAATGGAACAGTTCATAGAGACTTTAAAGAAAGACTAGTCTGAAATGTGTTAAATGGAAGAAAAATGGAGAATTAGATTATTTTTTAAATTCTAGAAAATGGGGAAAGATACCAGTATAAATTCCTAATCTATAAATTAAGTATCTGCTCCAAAAGTGGTGGCCACACAGTATACATGTTCCCAGTTCTTCAAGCTATTGTAAGGAAATACAAAGAATTTGGAGAAAAGAGCTCAGTACGAACCAAGGGTTGTGCAACATCCTGGTGACAGCAATCTTCCTCTTCCCTCCTTATTGGTAGATGCTGGACTATGTCTGTGCTGACTGTGGAGGGTCTACTAATACAAGCAAAAATCAGACTCAGAAATAAGGCTTTAAAAAATGATGAAGAGGAAAACATCAAAAGATCACCTGCTGCCATACAGTTGGAGCTAGTCTACAAGGGCAGAGTCTGAAATATAAAACAAGGGATACTGAACAGGGAGAGCCACTGCAAATGACAAAGAACAAGGAGGAGAGCTATCAGTCAATGTAGCCACAGCAGAAAGGTGTGTAAGAGAAGCCCAACACCTATCCAGAACACCCAGTCACTTGTCAATGAGGTAACAGCTTCGTGTGCCCCCACGATTACCTATGTAGAAGTTTACCAGAAAAACCAGAAGGTTGGGAGGGGAAGGATGCAGGAGGAGCAACCCTTGGGAGTTGTTTTTTAATTTAGAAAAGGTGACTGTCCGGAATCTATAAGAAAGAGACGATTATTCATAGGTCTGGAGGAAGGCAAAAGATGAAGGAAGGAAGTCTTTCTTCCTGTGCAAGGAGTGGGGAGCAGCAGTGGCCAACTTCATCACTAGGTTGAAAGGGGAAATAACAGAAACAAGATTGCTGTTTATATTGGTGGTAAGTAACAGGGGAAATCTGGTTCCTCTTTGAAAGAAGAGAGCGGAGAAAGAGGTCAGGAGAGGTATGCCTTGAAGGGACTGGCTCCAGGAGGGAGGACTGTGTGCGTGCGTGCGTGCGTGCATGTGTGTGTGTGTGTGTGTAGTGCTGGGGATGTAGCTCTAGCTTCGTGGTAGAACACGTATCTAACAGGTGCAAGGCCCTGGTTTCATCTTCAGCAACTACCCTGCCCCGACAAATTGTAAAACCCTTGGGTAGAGACAACGGCAGGGTAGGAAAGGCTCACAAAATGAAAGGCAACTTTCATCTAGAACAAGCACTCTAGATATAATCGGCAGTGATAGAAGAGGAGCCTCAGAGCCAGAAGACACATTTACTGGGACACACACTCTAAATGTTCTATATAAGTGTGACAAGCCAGGAATGGTCCCTTTCTATGTAGGTCTGTAATCAACCACCTGATCCTCCTGACTTCAACCCCCAAACTCCACATTCCTTTTCCTGCTTCCAGTCCCTAGCTGGTAGGGGACAGCAGCAAGAGCACTCAAATTTCTCATGGACAATTACTATTCATTCTGGCACTGTCTCTCCTAAAAACCTTACTGTAATTACCAAATTCTGTTATCTGAGGAACAAACTGGAATAGAATTCCTGATATGACCATTCTTTTTATGCTTTAAATGGAATGCTCACCCTGGGATCACTAATAGTATATGCACACCAAATGTCATGTATGTCACTACTTTTCTTCCACAGCTGCCCCTATGAAAGCAATAATGGACTACAGAATTAGGGGTAAAAATACAGACACTTAAAAGGGCAGAATTAGAGGATTTCGTTAAACGATATACAAGAAAAAATCAGGCTTCCCTTGATTGAGTTTCATCCTCAAACAAAACTTTACATTGTGATCTCACATTATTATATCCCCTAACTTTTATGGTTAAAACACCTGAATGAGTCTTTAAACCATTAATCCATTAATTAAAAGTTCTAGAAACTGGGACTCAAGACCCAGCCAAGAATACAAGTAAGTTTTGTTTTAGATGGGCCAGTGGGGCAGACAGAAAGCTCTTAGGAAAATAGTCATTTTACCAACACATCAAAGAACAAGTTACAAAAAGGAATTCCCAAAGTGTGTCCTTTGGAGCCTTCAACCAAGAGATGATTTACAAAAAGTTCTTTGGATCTATTAAATCAGAGAAATGCTCGAATACCATATGACCCCTTAAAATTTCACTACAAATGTATCCAAGAAATCCTGCAGGATATAAACCTATCTGAAGGTGTTGAACTCAAGTTTTCCAAAATTGCCCAGAGAGTACTGAAGAATGTAAAATGGTCCCCATGCAGTTTATCACAAATGCTGGGAACAATGTGGGTGACCAAAGAACCAGAAATTCTCTGGAATCTTGGGGGCCACTGCCCCCAAATCAAGAACCTAAAAAGAAGAAGGCCGTTGAAAGTGGTAATTATGTGGAGGAGAGATGTGCAGTCAAAACAACCAAGGGTAGGGGGGGTGCCAGGCATAGCAAACACAATGGCACCTGCCTTTAACTCTGTTTTGAGAGTCACTGGGGACCAACTAATGATTATTTAGTATCTTGTAAATAAGAATTTAAAGTGACCCAGTGCCGTGGATTTCATGTATTATGCAACTTTCCAACTGTTAAAGAAACCACAGGCAACAAATGGAATTAAGCTTCCATGTTTCTGTTGGGTCTACTCAGCCACCTACTTGGCACTGTGTCATCAATAATCCAGGCACCTGAGAGTGATCACACAGTAAACATCAACATCCACTGGGCACACAGGGCTGTCCAGTTTTCATGGCTCTTTGACTCTTACATTGACCCTGGGAGGTCAGAGGTTGTTATTATCCATTTATAGGTGAAGGAATTAAGGATTAGAGGAGACCACTACCTTGAATACCTTTCAGTAATGACACACCTTTTAGAGACCAAGTGCCCAGACTGCAACCCAAAACTCACTTATTTATCATCAAGTGCCAACACTGCAATTAAACCTGAATGTCAGGCTGCTAGGGCTCTGCATGCTCGCTGTGGCACACACACCATAGGTTTGCCACCATTGTCTTATATACAAATAGAAGGGACTCTACTAACTGCCTGACAAATTGACGAGCCAAGGGCCTTGGCCAAGTATTCAATGACCTAAGTTTGGGGATAGGAGAGAGAACAGTTATCTTTCTCCCTAAAAAAAGGGGAATGGGGGCTCTGTGATCTAGGCAAACAGCTTGGCTTCTCTGGGTCTCAGTTTGCTTCTCAAGCAAATGAGACTATACTAACACTACCTCTAACAGGACTATGGAGAGGAGCACACACAGTGAGGTTTATGAGAGTAATTCTGTACTGTATACCTGAAATTTACTGAGAGTAGATCTTAAACTGATAATTATGTAAGGTAATGCATCTGATAATGAGCTTGAGTGTGGTACTCATTTCATAATGTACACAAACAAGACATCAATTAACTATAAATATATAAAATACTTATTTAGCAATTATACCTCAAAGCTTAAAAATAATAAAATAATAAAGTTTTATGAGCTCCACAAATGTAAGAGTTTTATCTCTTTAACAATGGCAGAATCTGATGGTAGGCATTTCTGTGTTTTCTCTTTGCAACCTACAGCCAGCTTCAGATGCTGCAACCCCATCAGACAATGGGAGCTACAACAGTGGCGTGTAAGTGCAAATGCTTATAAAGCAGGCGTGCAGCTGACCCCACACCAAGCTAGAAAAGATACTTCCTGAACCACTTGCATAAATATCTTGTAAACTAAACAGAAGAAGTTAAAGACACGCATTTATTGTGCTTACTGTTTAACTATGATGAAAGCTACATAAATATTTCCACCCCTCATATATTAAAACTCTATCAGGTTTTTTATCTCACAGATAGTAATTTTTATTTTTCTAAATAATGACATTTTAACCCCCATATACTACTAAGAATGACTTATTTTCTTCAGCTTTTGTAAATGAAGTAGAATGAAAAAACTGGTAAATATTCAAAGTGTATAATGTGATAAATTTTGATACACATACACACCTGTGAAATCACCATTATCATGACAAAATTATTCACTAGCCCCAAGGTTTCTTATAAATAAATACAAATCCCTCCCTTTTGCCACCCCTACCTACACCACCCAGGAAACCACTGATTTGCTTTGTGTCATTATAGGTTTTACAATTCTAGAATTTTATACAAATGGATAATACAGCATTATTCTCATAGGCCAGGGTCATCCATGTTATTTGAGGTGACAATAGTTGACAATTTTTCATTATTGACTAGTATCCATCCAGTGGATAATTTACAATTTGTTTCCAGTTCTTAGTCATAACTCATTGAAACTACTATGAAGAGTCAGATACACATGCTTTCTCTTCTCTGTGTGGAAGAACTGAAACGTAATGGTTTTTAACATTTTAAGAAATTGCCAAATTGTCTCCTAAAATGTTTGTGCCATTTTGCATTTCTACCTAAATGCATGAGACTTCTAAATCCTGTACATTAGTCATCATTTGATATGCTCAGCCCTTTTATTATTAACCATTCAAAAAGGTGTGTAGTAGGACCTCATTTGTTGGTTCACATGTCCTTACTAACGCTGTTGAACACCTTTTCATGAGCTTATGTCATCTGTGCTTTCTTTGGTAAAGTGTCTATTCAGATCACTTGCCCATTTTTTAATTTTGTTGCTTGCTCCATTATTGAAAGTGCCATTAGTTTTCATGAGTGGTTCGAGACTGGAAACTAGGAACTCAATCAAGTTTTACACAATTCAAAGTACTCGAGAGGATAAAAAATGCACAAAATAATCACTAAATATTTGTTACAAACTTGAACGTTTTTTAAACCTTGAAATGGATTTACTTATTACATATCAGTATTACTGCTAGGTTTACCAAAGTTCGAACTTCATAAATAAAATACTATGTCCATGCACTTTAGCAGTATCTAAACCACCTTAGATTATTCCTTAGTACATTCACTAAATTATCAAAATTTGTTTCTAAGCCATATTTCAAACTTCATGCTAATTACACTCTAAGCCCACAGATTTCATCTTATAAAAATAATTTATGTCAAAGTTTGATACACATTCAGAAGCGACAAAGGTCAAAACCTCTATGGCATTGTGTGTGCAAATGGTAGCAGGTAAAATGTGATTTATAAACATGAAGATAAACTCCCCTTTAAGATCTGTAGAGACTAGATAGGAAGGCAGTTCCAGGCTTTGAGAAAAAGCAGGCCCATTTTAGAGTGTAGAGCCATCAGTTCGAAGCTCAATTGTTACAGTTGATGTGGGTTTCCTTTTAGATGCCTGGAAAATGACTCTGCTGACCACATCCACATTCTGAAATACTTTTTGAGAACTTGTAACCAAACTGCAGGAACTGACTCATTTTGCAGTGCCCAGCCACCACACAATCGTTTCAGAAGGCACTCAAGACAAAGGCAAAAATATCAAGGGCTGAGAACAAAGGCACAAATTGTATATATGGGGAGGAGGGAAATTCCAAGGTGCAGGGGACAAAATGGCTCAAGTCCCAGGAGACCAAGACTGTGGTTTTGGAGGACCAAGGCTGAGGCCTTAAAAGGAAGAACCAAATAGAACACACTACTTCATGGACAACACACACATGTTGCCCACAAGGCTAAGTCAGAAACTGGTGGAAAAGAAACCTCAGTGTCTGTATATTAGGTTTATATTACACCTATTTCTGATAAGTGTACACAGGTTCCGACCTAATTTAAGTAAACAAAACAATACTTCTGTATACTTTAGTGGTACCTTTAGAGGAGAGATGTACACAGGAGGATTTGTGGAAGATGGGGTCTTCGAAGTCCAATCTTGAAATTCCCTGTCCTCTCTAGCTCCTCCATTAACTCACAAACATGCCTCTTGTCTCAAAGGATAAGAGAAGAAATGGACAGCGTGTCCAGGACACCAGAAAGCACTGAGGCGTGACACCTGGGCTTAGAACCAGAGGCTTGCCAGCGCCCTTTGGGCCCCACTATTATCCTTCCCTTGTCCGTTTCTACATCTTCCTCTCTCAGCTCCCAATGCAGCTTGTCCCAGGTGATCCATTTCCTCATAATGTCCCAACCTTCCCTCTCTCAAACTGCAGAGTTCCTACCTTAGGGGAGGGTGAAAATAAAGAAAAATCAGCCCTCCTCCACACCACGCTCTCTGTTCCCAAAGTACTCATTTCTCCTCCCCACAAGTGAAACTGATTCAGTCAGTCAGTTTCACCTACAGGCAGTAAGGAAATCCGGTCCAGTTGAGCTAAACTATAAATGACAAAACCAGTAACTCTTTTCTGCAGGTGAGTCCCTTGCTAAAAAGAATATGAGAGCTAACCCAAATGTATCACTACCTAGTAGAAATTTGCAATAGATAAGAAGTAGATATAAAAACTTAAATGGTGTGAATTAAGATAAACCTGGATCTGGACATCACCTACGAACAAGTAACTATCAGCCTCTGTGAAGCCAGCTAAGACTGTCAGGACTGTGGTGATCCAGTTGTTGCTATGACATGTGGACATTTTATGTCTATTCTTACTCATGCCATGTATTAACATATAAACTCCCAAAAGATAGAAATTGCACATCCCTTCAACAAAAAGGACTTTCGGCATCCTATTATGAAAACAAGTGAATGAAAAGGGGCTGGAATCTGTTTACAGCAATCAATTCTACCTTTAAAAAACTACAAATGTGTTTTTAAAACAACTTCAAAAGACAAAAGGTACATAAAATCCCACCTTTCCCAACTGGCTAAGCTCCCTTTTCTGCTTCCAACTGTAAAATGACTGCTGTGTAACACAACTTCCTCACTTGCACAAAATGATAAATTTTCATACAGATTAAACAAAACCTATCAATTGAACATAAAACCTTAATTACAAAAAAGGAAAACGTTTTAAACACACTTAAAATCCAAGCAGTTCAAAATTCCAAGCAGCTTATCACCGAGGGCAAAATTACCAAAAAATATCCTACAAAGAGGAGTTTTTGGCAAATATAAATCCAATCAAAGCATACCACTCACTAGATAGCAAGTACCTCACTACCTCTCTGAATGGATATGATATGAAAAATAACTACCCAGTTTGAGCTCTTTAACTGCACTATGCTTCAAACAGCTCAAGTTGGTTTCCCTGCTAAGATTTTCTTATAATTTCAATTTCAAAAGTAGCATTCTACCAAAAATAAATCCCTACACAGCTTATATATACGATGCTTATGAGGCAAGAGGGGATTAACTCACTAGGATCCCCACATAAATCACCTGCATCCATGGACTACCATCTTCCTTGTCATCTCCTACCTTCTAGAAGCTTTTCCCTATGGCCAAACAGAGTCCTATATGATTTGTTATGTTTCCCTTGGGCACATCAAACTTTCTCCCACCACCATTGTAGTTAACTAATTTTCTCTGCCTGAAATCCTCTTTTTCCAAACACCCCCAATGGCAAGCTCCCCACTTCCTGTGGGCAAGTCTATGCAAATGTCATGACATCAGAGGGGCCTTCCCAGTAGCCCTGGATAAAGCAGATCTGTCCCAACCCCTTGGTGCTCCCTATCTGTTTGACTTGCTTTTATTTTTCTTTATAACAATTTCTAACAGCCGGCATATACAGTACTTATTTGATCACTGCCAATCTACCCCCTCCATGTGAGCAAGGACTTTGTTCACTGCTGTATTCTCAGACCCAAAACACTGGCTCATCATAGGTGTGCAGTACATTTCTGTAAAATAACAATTCCCCAGTGTGGTATCTCTATTTTTTTCCTATAAACTTAGAAAGTTTAATTGGTGCCTGAGAAAATATTTTCCTGCATCTTACCAAATTCTGCATGTTTCAAAACCAGGTGGACAGAAGCCACTGGAAAATGATTCACTTCCCCAGCATTAAGAGGTTTGTGAGAACAGCTTCTCTATAATCTCCCTGCTGTCCATGGACAGAAATTAAGGGAGGGTCTCTTGTTGGAGTATGGATGTCAAACAGGATAAAAAGAAAGGTAGAAATTCACTGTCTTTACCAACCTAACTTGTCCCAAATAGTCCTTATGCCGTCTTGCTCAGAGAGAAGAGTCCTGAGATACTGAGGGCTTTGAGTATAGGTAACTTTGTTTGCTTGTTTTTTGATCTACATTAATATCTTCTTCCCCTGGGCTATATATGCTTTCTAATGATAGAGACTTAATGTTTCATGCTGTAAAACATAAGCATTTTCATTGTTTTTGTGGCTGTGAACAACCTGTCTCTGAAAAGAGATGGAAGTTTGTGTCACTAAAAAGAATTAGAGGCCGGGCATGGTGGTGCACACCTATAATCCACTACTCTGGAGGCTGAAGCAGGAGGATCATCTAGAGTTCTCAGCCAGCCTGAACTATATAGCAAGACCCCATCTCAAAAAACAAAAACAAACAAACAAAAGAAACACTGTAAAAAGAATTTGAATGCGTATGTGTTTTTTCAAAACTAAGGGAAATGACATCAAGTTTTAACTCCCTACTAAACCACAAGCAAAGGTAACAACTCTGTCTTCGGGAAGAGTATTCCTAACTTCAAGATGGTGAAAATGACACCCTTTGAAGTGTTACTAAGATAAATCTTCCTCCCTTTCTTTGTCTCCCTCAAAACAGAAAAGCATTCTTCTTTTTCACATTTGTACTCACAGATATTTTCAAAAACAATAAATTTGACTCAGGTTGGAACATGATTTCTTCTGAATTGGCTTAATTATATTTAAAATTATTTCTTAAGACATTTTTGTGGAGGCCTTACTTTCTTAATAGCCTTTAAACAGAGAATTTTAAAGCTCATCAATTCTTAGACCATATTTACTGTACATGAGGCCTTCTTTCAGAAAAAGAGGGAAGAGAGGAGGAGGGAGGAAGAGGAAGGGAGAGCGAGACAGGCAGACACAAAAACCAACCTTTTCTCTACATTATTTTGCCCTCACAAGCCTTTCCTTCTCATTTTAAGGAAAAGAAGCCTGGTTACCACAGAAAGATGTTTAAAACTTTTGTGTCAGTCTGTGAAATGGACACTATCTCAAAAATGGCAAATGAACAAATAAAAGATATAATTATTGAGGTGAAAGGAACAGTGATTGCTTAGCTACTCCTCTTCCCTGCCCTGATAGACCATCACCCTGTCCTTTCTTTCCTCTGTCTGCAGGTAAGTGCTGAATGAGTTATGTGAAAATATGGCCAAATGAATGAATAAACAAATAAATGAAAGAATGAAGATGGGCACGATTAACATATTCTCCTACAAACAGGCTTAGTTCCAGGCCACGGAGTTAGTTCTTGGAGATTTCCAAGCACTTTGAATACATGAGGGCTGGGGTAGCTTGCCCTCATAACATAATTCAAATTTCCAACCTACATTTGAAATAGTACATTTTCAGTATGAATCTCCTTTCCTATATTCTGAAAATTAATTCCTTACTGAAACACAAGGCTTTATGTGCACAGATTTCTCCTTATAATTTTTTACTTAGAAGTTTTTCCCCTGTAGAAAGCACCCAGGACTAGATGGAAATAAAGAAAAAAGGTTAGTAAATACAGACTCTTACTCATTTTATTTTTCTATGAATTAATTCTATACCAGAGAGAAGATTCTCCAGAAAGGTTGATGAAAGTGCATTCCTAGGACCCAAATGCTCACATACTTCGCCCTGCCACCCCACCCCCACTTTCAAGTGAAAACATTAGAGGAAAAAATAGGGGAAGTTACATGAGTAAATTTGTTAGCGCATGAGATCAACCGAAAACAAGGAATTCCCCTCCTGGACTGCAGTGGCCTAATTAAAACTCATAAAACACAAATGACTAAGACTGTTCCCATTGATCTGTGAAATAAGCAGCAGAAAAAGTCATTTTTGTACTTTAATACTGAAAGGGCCAGGCTTGAAAGACTGTGACACTTTACAAAACAGAACTGAGATCACTGCTGAGACTTTCAGGTTCAGTCAACTTTTGCTCTGTTTTTCTGCCCAAACTACTTACCATCTAAACTGCAAACAGCCTATTTGGATGTAGATTCTGCTCCTATGACAGATGGGTGGCCATTTACCTCTCTGTCCTCACTATAGAATGGGCATTATAATTGCCCCAAAAGGTTACCATGTGGATTAAAGGGGTCCATGCAGATAGAGTACTTACAGCAGAACCCTAGACCGCAGCAAGTGCATAATAAATCAAAGTCATCGATACTGTTGCTGTTTTGCTTAACCCGATATGGAAATGGTCTTATAACTTAGCTTGGATCCACAGGCCTTGGAACTAACCTGAAAGGATTTGGGAAGGGAACATGAGTGTGTTAAGCACCATTACTCCAGGTTCCTCACCATGTGATGGCTGATCTTGCACAACTTCCCCTGTGTACTAATTCTAAAGCTCCATATTCTGGGGTTTAGGAAAACAAATGGGGTCGCTTATTTAGCTAGCAAAAGGCCAAAGTGAGCTTAGCACTCAATTCTACTTATTTCCCAAGGCTGGGCCTCTTAAGAAATAAACACTTCCATGGATCCTGTGAATGAGCATCTTCATGGGGCCATGGGAAACAAAACCACATACCTGATACTCACTGGAAAATGCCTATAGGTTTGGGGGTTTTCACCCTGGGTAATTAGAACTGTGAAAGCTAGCTTAAAAGCTTTACTATATAAATTCACTCAATATCTCTCAATTTAAAAAACTCTGGCCTCATACATACATAATAAATACTATATATTTATATATTTTATATATCTAT
>NW_004624887.1:2240461-2264361 GCF_000247695.1 Heterocephalus glaber
TGTAAAGGTAAATATATATATATATATATATAAATATATATATATATATAAATATATATATATATAAAGAAAAAAATGGTATTTAAAATCCTCAGATGTAAAAGGAAAACCAGACCAATTAAGAGATCTCACTACATTCATCTTCTTTCTCTCCACCTTCATCTTATTTTCACTACCAACAGAAACTGTAGCACTGCTATTGTTTTATTATATATATTTTCTCTTTCAAGTTTCAAGAGTAACAGAATGGAAACAAAAAAAATACATATTTTACTTTGAATTTGATTGAAGATACTTAAAAAGTAAATACAATATCCTATATAATCCAAAATAATCTGTTAAAAGTTTAATTATGTACATTCATATTCATAAATGGCAATCACCAAAACTGCCAACAGTTAAAAATATATTTCTTCATCTAATTCTATGTAAGTAGACACCATGTAACTTCTATTGACCAATAAAAAACTGGTAAAACCAGGTTCCTACCCACCACTTTTAACAGTCTTTGCTTATTCTATTTAACCTTTGCAGTGTAATCATTCTTAAGCCAAATCAAGAAATCAGACATTCGTGCCCAATGTAAAATTATGTTACCTTACAATTCACAAACAAGAGCCTATTATATAAACACAAGTACTCAAAACTTTAATGTATTTGTCTGGAAACCTTAAACATAGGAACAGCTCAGATTCAAGATTAGAAAACCGAATTTAAGGTTTCAGAGAGAGACAAGCAGACATGCACACCAAACCAATAAGGACTGCCAATTATCTCTCAAAATGTAATAGATCATAGAGAAATAACCACTTTTGCTGTACTAATGTAATCAAATAAAACAATTCTAAGATCCACGTCAGGAATAAGAAAAGCCTGTTACCGCTCTGATCTGCCCTTCACAATCAGGGGCTGCTTCTCATTTTGTCAAAAGTTCTAACTGAAGAAATACATGACATCTTGGAGTAGAGAGAGGTAAAGGAGGGCAAGTTGACTAATTCTGAAAGTATCACTTCAAATTTTGTACATGCTATTCAGACCAAGTGGAAATCTATATATTTAGAAAGTTAATGCCACGACTCGACCAAACAGCCCATTTTGATTTTATGCTTCCCCCCACTAAAAAGGAAAAAAAAAATCAAAAAAGCAAAATCTAGTTATATTGGTTCAAGTGGTAATGCTCAGCTCAATTTTGTTAATTATCTGGCTTCTTCTCAGCCTTTATTCTATATTGTTGGGCTGCTCATTTTTAAACCTCACTCTGTTTATGTGTTCTGTGTTCTACACAGTTGTTAGGGGTCTGTGAACAATTCTGCAATTCCCACACACACCATACGATATCTATTAGGGAGCAATGCCACTTTTCACTTACCAATTCTGGATAAAGCAGTGTTTCCTGGTGACGGAATGCTGCTGCTTTCCGTTCGCTAAAACTCCCTCTTCGCAGCTTGATAAATCTGATTATAAAACGTCTTTGTTCCAGATCACATGAGGTACTTTTCCTACAAAAGTTTTCTAAAGAGTTATCTGCATTTCGTTCCTGTGACAAAACAAATCAGAACAAGGGGAGGGGGGGAACAGGGAGTAAGTTCACACAAGTTCCTGGCAAAGATTTTCAGCTGCATTTTTCTGAGTTTAATCAGTAAGCTACATTAAAGTGACCAGTTACCCGTTCAGGAAGCCAGAATTTGATCAACCAGCTCAGCCACAACCAGTTGAGTGCCTTCCACTGAGTGTGGACCCCAAGGAAGCAGTCACTTGGTCATCTATCACATGTGGCTGAATCACTGGACAGACCCCACCCCCAGCCTGCCCTTGTTAAGCAACAGCCCAGGCCAGAGAGCAGTCAGACACCGGACGCCCGACCAGGGGACCTCTTATAGGGACCCGCCAATTATTTGCTGACCAATCACAGCCAGCACCTAGTACCTAAGTCACATGACTGGGCAGTCTCTATGACTGCAGATTTTCTGAATTACTGGGGTTACACAAAGGACATTCATTCAGGAAAAGAGAAAAAAAAGCCATAAATGAAACAGAAAACGCCCCGGCTGCGACAACTCCGGCTTTAAAACAAGGAACACCCTAGCCTCACATAGAGAGAAAGAGCCGCAACCAAGCCAGGATGGAAATCAGAAGAATGTCTGGCACGTAATTAAAAAATAACCCCAAAGCAGAGCCTTGAGTTTACTAACTACTTTGGTTAAAAATCTATTCCTCATTCTCCTCCTTCTAATCTCAACAATTTTTACATTCTAAACTTCATCTTAAAAAATAACAGTGAGCCTAGGCAGAGCCACTGTAGGAAAACGTGTAACATACATGAGTCTCTCTTTTCCCATCTACCCCAAATACCCTCCCCCTCAAAAAAGGAGACTGAAATTTGTCACAAAACGGTTCCTAAATGAATTAAATTAAACATTATCAGGACACATTTTTATGGCAACTGCCAAATCATACTTACTTACCTATCTGTAGCTCTCATAATCATTTCGGATTGTCCACAGCACGAATACTCTTGTTAAGTAAACAAGCCCACTTTGGGAACTAGCTGACAGTTTATTTTTATTTCAACACCTCCAATTTATCTCTTAACTACCTCTAACATCCTATGAAAAAATTCAACAGTGAACACCCCTATTTCTCTGACCTCCAAAAATGGTACTTACAAATGCTCCTTGTTTAGTTCCGTTGGTTTCTTCTGCCCCTCGTCCATTATGTGAAGTCAAACTATGGACTCAGCTTTGTACCTCAAACCTAGAGTCCCTATTTTGATCCTGCGAGGCTGCAACAGCTCCTTCTCAGAGGCAAGTCGGGAACACTGTGCTGCTTGCCATTCCCAATTTATGGAAGGAAGCATATGTCAAACAAACCAGGTGATGACTCAGTCTGCCTCCCCCGGCCACGTTTTCCCCAGAATGGGAGGGTAGTGTAAGTGCAGCCCATTTGAATGTGACTCAGTTTTATTAGACTGGTGGCTGTAGATTATTTGACAAGCTCATATTTTTCTTTCATAACTTGTCCATTTAAGGATCAGAATGCACATTCCAATTGATTTCAAAGAATCAGATCATGTAAACAATAAAGTTGCAGGATTAGTTATTTTTAAGGTTTAATAAGGCTCTGGTTCCAGCCCCTAATATGTAACTTTCAGAACTGTGATTGGAAATTTTACAAGTGGAGCAACCAAACACCTGAGTTCACACAACAGTGATACACAGGTTTTACACATCTAAGTTTGCCTGACATCTTTACCATGGGGGGCTCAGATTGTCCATGGGTCCATGAGGACCCATGTTTAAGTGTTACATCTGAGGGCCACGTGGTGGGTTCTTTAGTGGTGGGTTCTTTAGGAGGTGGTTGGGAACATCAGAACCATGCTGAAGCTTTCCCTTTGCATTTACTGCCATCACTAATGTGAGCCACTCACATGCAAGCACACACACCGTACAACCACATCACACATACACAATCTGTTCAGTCCTTTCATCCCAGCTTCCCTAAAAGCTACAAGATAAACACTTGAAAATCATCAAGTAACATTTGTGAAAATTCCGATTAAACAAACTGACATGGACAGAAAGTCTTCCTCTTTGGTAAAAAGTTTACCACCAAGATGGGAGTGGCATTACATGGAGTAAATTGTTTCCAGGTATTGCACAGACAGGAACAATGCAGTAATAAGAAGTGCAGTTCCCCACACAAAAAATCTGGAGGGCTCAGGCTGAGCACTTTTAACTACAGTTATCTCTTTTCAGCATACTTCCTTTAACCTTGAGCAAAGTCAGCAACTGCTCTCACCAAGGCTTGGCATTTATTCTTAATTACGCCTTGATGAATAATTAGTTTTGTCATAATGTGGAACATACATTCTATTTTTATAACATAGCAAAATGCTCAAATATCTAATTTTCAAATTCATAATTGAAGGCAAAGAGAAGTATACACACTGAAACAGTATAGAACAACTAATTCAGGAGTTGACTATTTACTTTACAAAAAGATTCCCTGCAGGGTTTACTAGAATAAACCCCACATTAAATTTACATATAGAATTGGTTTTCTGCAATGAAATTCACACAGAACTATTTAGGAATGCATATCCAAATTACACTTTTGTGTCTTTATTTGAACTCCGTACACGTTATTTCTCACCCAGTTATTAAAACTTCTTTATACTTCAATAGGGATGTATTAATCTAGCCACTGCCTTTTTCTGAGTAAAGTTTTATTGGCTATAAGACAGTTACCTTCCTATGATACAGAGAACATAAAATCTATAATTATATGGCTTTCAATGGAAATAAACATAGGCTACGAAAACAGAATGTTAATAAAATCAAACAACTCAAATTCTGGCATCTAAAAAGACCTATAATATCTTTTAAAAGTCTGGTTTCTGGATTCAGACTTGCTGGGGTGTGTGTGCCGATTCTACCATTCCCAGGTACAGCACCTGAATAAAAAGTTACTACTACATATGCAAGTGCTGAGAACAGTGCCTGCCTGACATGTAACTGGAAAGTTATACACAGCTTAGTCTTCCCCAAGAAACATTTCTGAATGAAAAAAAATAATAATTCCGTCACTTTTTAAAAGAAGAATCATTTAAAACTACTTATATTGACAAACGCTTAGCCAATCCATATTTCCTCCTAAAGTTTCAGCTTTGAAATTTTCATCCAGTTTTACATCTGCAATCTGGTGGGCCTTTCCCACCAAACTTTCTAAAGTATCCTAAGGCCAGTGCAGAATGGAGCCAGGGAGGATATTGAAGAAAAACCCTCATCCAGTTGGCCCAAATAGGTCAATACACTGGAACTGTCATCAGCCAGGAAAGAAGGTAAATGGGTCAAAGATTGTGGGGAGTATTACAGCCCTGTAGGGGAACCTTGACATTAACAGGGGCCCCCAATCAGAGGTATGAAGATGGGGAAACACTCAGAAAAAGTACCTGACTGAGGTCCACTGTTTCTTCTCTCTACGGGGTCATGACATAAAACTCTACCACACTTACCCTAAGGGAAACTCAGGGAGTTCGGTGGGGAACCTCAGTATATATTCTCTTCTACATTGTCTTTCATTAAGAAAATTTTGCTTCTTAAAAGAGCAAACAGCAAGGGTTTTCATCTGAAAGCTGTATGAAGCAGTTCAAGCATCTCATAAACCCTTGGGTAACAAAAGCTAATAGTTTCCAGTCAGCATCTAACATATTTGAAGAATAATAAAAAGGACAGCAAGCAGACATCTCTGATTCCCAGGCAAGCTTTATAAATATGCAATTCCTCAAATATGGTGTTCAGCACTGTTCTGGGGGAGAAGAGAAGTACTTCTGTGTTTCGTTTGGGGCAAGCAACTGCTCCAACTTGTCCTTATACAGGCAATGTTTCACAGACAGATGGTAACATAATGGGGGGAAAGCCAGCAAAATGGAGAGAGGGTAGCTGGGATTACAAATGAGTGTTGGGGGAAGGATCAATGCTCTTCCCTCTGTGTGGAAGCTTGATTCAAAGACAAACAGAGACCTAATTCAATAGTTCAGGTAAAGGCTGGTTTGGACCTCTGACAGCTTCCTCTCTGAAGGCAATCTTAAATGATACAACTGTGTCAGGTTCCCAGAAACCCACTCTACAGGTCAAGATGAAGAGAGACACCCTGAGTTCCAATACTGGCTGTGGGACTTATCTGTGCAAACTTGGGAAAGCCACTTCATTTCTTTTTGCTTCATCTGGAAGTGAGAAAATGCAAGAAACAGAAATGGCTGCCTCAATAATGTTTGCTACCAACATCAGCTTACTAGAGGTGAGCAACCATCTCCACTACTCCTCTTCCAATTTGGTCAGGGGGCATAGGGGGAGGCTGATTTCACACTTCTAAGTCACATTGTTCATTTGAAGGCAAATAAAGTGAGTTTATCACTTACGTTTTATAATGATCAAAAATCTTTGGAGAGCTGTTATATATTTACCTTTTGATTATAGCATAGGATCTTTGAAAACAGCTCAGCTATGTACATGTAAGATTACCAGTATCCACATTTTTTTCATAAAAACCTGTCTCTTTGGCTGTGTACACCTCTACAGAATGTACACCAACTCTGTCTAGATTTGTGAACACTGGGAGTATTTCTTTTTGAGGACTGGCCTCTGCACCAGGTTTTCCATGTTATATAAGGAGCCACTTTGCCTGTCTTCCTGCAATTATTTCAGATCTAACCCATATACTTCACTCAGAAAAGTTTTTATTAGTTGTCTTCTTTCCCCACCCATTTTAAAGAACTGACTCAGTTTTTTGATGGCGACACCACTGGGTGGGAGTGAATATGGGAGTGGGCAGGGTGGGAGAAAGGGAGGAGGAGAAGAGGAGGAGGTGGTGGCAGTGGGAGCCAAGAGCTGAATCACAGCCATGTGAGTAATCTTAGGCTTTTTTTTCTTCCTAAGAGTATGAATCAAATTAAGCTTGTTTTGCTGTGGGTGAAGGAAGGGGAATATAATAATAGCATGAATCAGAGCAATTAGCAAATATGCAGCACTCACTAAAAATTAATTGCAATCACTGCTTTCTCTCAGGCTTCCAGAAGATGCCAGAGAGCTTTTGTTAATCAATATAATCCTTGTCAAAAATTCCTAGAGTTTGAACTCCATTAACACCCTCTTTCCTTTAAAAATTTCCTTTTACACATGAATTTCAGAAACAGGAATTATTTCAGAGCTTCTGTGAGATAATCTTTGGCCCTGGCAGAGAGATGTGAAAAACAACGAGGATAATATCAGGTAGAGACAAGGTTAAACACCATCTAGTCATGAGCGCTGCAAGCAAAATACTGAATTTATGAAAACAACTGCTCAGACAAATCAGTCAAACAAATCAGACCTCTCAAGAGCACTCCAACGGGAACACCACAAAACAATGAACCCTCAGGAAAAAGTGGGCATTCCTGTCCAAATAGTTTGTGGTGAGAATAAACTCGTACAAAACTTTTGAAGGACTGTAGGCTGAAAGAAGCGAATCCTTATCAATTTAAGAATTTATTAGGAGCAGTGTTATGAACAAAATGGACCCAAATAAAATGCATTTTTTGGAATTATGTACAGATATTCATACATGCAAAGAGTATTTGGTACTCCTGGGCTTGTGTATTCATTAGGAAGTTGGGAAAGGGAAGTAATAAAAAAATTAAGATGTGTTATGTACATGTGCCAACTCCCCACAATGAATGCAATCATTACATACTGCAAACATGTGCTAATAAAAATTTTTCTAAAGTAAGTCAAGAGCCCATCCACTGAGCTAGAGATAGAACCCAGCACCTCCCTCATGCTAGGCCAAGTACTCCACCACTGAGCTAGACTCTTAGCCTTCACAAATATATTTTATTCATTTAATCTAAGATATTTTTATATTTGACCTTTGGAATGAGGGGTGCTGAGGATGGAACCCAGGGTTTTATGCATGTTATGCTAAGCAAGCATTCTATATCCCCAAGCCTAAGGGGACCTATTTTGAGAGGCTAACATTTTTTACTACAACATAAGTATGGATATTTTGTAGATAGGCAAGAATTCTAGATGAATTTAGTACTTACATAGAACGGTCTACAAACAGTTCAATGAGAACAGTGTCACTATCGTATTGTCAGCCTTTCCAAAGTTCATTTCTATTTATAGGACAAGAATTTTTTCCAATACTTTTATTGGGGTGGCCAAATAAATCATTTCAAGACAACTCTCAATAAGCTTCTCTATTTCTATGTGTTCCTCAATTTAGAAATCTGAATCTGTAACAATGAGATCTTTGGGGATGACAATTTATATGCCCAAATTCACATATGTCCAAATCTGCCTATATTACATTGTAACAGTTGGAAATCTTAGTCAACATATATTTACAAAATCCACAAAGATATATCAAAAACAGGCCTAATGTTTTCAGAATGGGTGTCTTATTAATTTTTACCAGCCCTCAAGTTCTTTGCAACCCCATTTCAGCCAAGTTAATACACCGCAACAAGTGAGCATTCTCCCAACTTAGAATCTCCAACTTCCTACGTAATAGAAATAATATCCTTCAGCCCAATTTTTTCACATCTAATCTGTGTGAAGAAATTTCCAGAAATATTCAATTCATATTTTAGTTCTCTTACTCTCTGAAAAAATGTTCTAAATGTTAATTGTGAGAGAAGACAGTGAAAAGTGTCTCATGGATTCTCAAGCCCTCTGAGGAGTCCTGGAGCAGTCTGGATGGGTTTTTTTCAGATCCTCAAATATTTGATCTGGGGGTCATGAGAAGAGATCAGCCATTCTCATGTTTTAAGTGGAGAGAATAGTTCAAAGGCACCCCTGATGCTAGGTAGAAATGAATTTAAGACTGATTATAACTGGTCAGCTGATATGACCTGGTTCTCACCTACGAATAAGTGAAAAGAACAAAGCACATAGCAAAGACAATTTGGAGACCAGGCATTTGAGCAAGAACAGCAATGGAGATGGTCTATCATGGCCTCTCACAAAGCAGGCCATGCCCTGCAAGACAGACTTCCAAAGATGGAAGACAATACACAGAATATCCAAAAGTGCAAATGAAGGGGAAGAAATAACAGACATGGAAAAGAGGAACAAGAAAAGGGAGGTACTACTTCATTAGAAGACTCTGATTTTAAACATGAGCTTTATTAGTTTCCAATCATGTCCCTACCAAATCTTCACTACCATAGTTTTCCTACAATGTACCTCTCAACTTACTCCCCCAATTTACCTGATCCATCATTATCCTCTCTCTAGGATGGAACCACACTATTAACACACTGCAGCTCGTGGCGAAGCAGCAAGCAGGACTGAGGGATGGGCCCTGAAACTACCACAGGATTAAATGATCTACATGTATTTAAACAGAAGGCAAAACCAAGTTTGCTGAAGAGTTCTTCTGCTGGAGGATTTTAGGGCACAAATTAATTCCTGAAGAAATTTAACCTGAAGAGATTCTTTTCTTCATGTAATGACAATATATGAGTCCCTTTACAGCACCTCTGCCTCTGGACTTACCTCCTACGATAAGGAACCCCACTAAAATGATGTGGCTGTTTTTACAATGACAAAACTCACTTTTCTCTTTCTATTCTTATCCCAACAGGTCATCAGAAGAAAACAAGATTATCTATCAAAAACTCCAGCTGTAATATAGTTGTGCAGATGTCACCATGGAAAGAAACTTGGTGATGGGATACTTGAGCCTTCTCTGTTACTACTTTTATAACTTCTTATAGGAGCCTATAATTATTTCAAAAGAAAAAGATTGAAAAACAAAACCTGCAGCTGTCTGAAAAAGTCATCCTCAAATTAATCACAACAAATAAAAGTCAAATCTCACTACTGGATAATTAATCCCAATGCTGCCAGCTCTCTTCGTAATGCTAGAGAAAGACATTCAATAGGGACACCAAGAAAACCTAAGACAAATGCTTGGCCAAGTCTTTCCTGTCCTCTTTTACTTCATACAAGAGTGTAGTGTTTGTTATCTGATAAACTGAAATGTAAACTCATAACCAAAATAAGATTTATAAATTAGCCATTTTAATTCTAAGATCTAGCAAAGAGACCCATCGTATTTCTTCAAAGCTGAAATACTGTTGATAGCAAGACACATTATGTTAGGTACCATTAGGAAAGCAACAAACTTTATCAATTAAAATATGACACAATGCCTTAAAGACATTGGGTGACAGTCAAACTAGTTTTTCACTACTTTGTTCTAGAGGATTTGGCAATTTCTTTTGCCTTCAGTTGGATTGCTTGTCATGTGATCGGCAGTATTCCTGCATGTAATGCAGTAACAGAGCATGACATGGCTTCAACTACTTCTATCTCTTAGGTGTTGCTTTGAAGGAAAAGGTAGAATTTCAGACATTTCCCCAACAATAAACATGTGTTTCACTAACATTAAATTCACTCCCTATGCCTTTCTGTGTTCACAATAACATCATTTAAATCCCAATTAAATTTTGATGAGTAATTTTAGTAAGGCATATCAAATGGCAGGTATACTCAGTATACATAGAACCAACAATATAAGCAACTCAAGCTGTTCGCCACATGACCACTTATGGCCAGTTTTGTGATTGCATGGGCAACAGCAACTGCATCATGATCACTGCCATGATGACCAGCTGACAACTGAAAGGCCTCATCCATTCCATTACCTGCCCAATTTTACAAAGTCAGGAGATGAGCAGAGGGGATGTTGCAGTATACATGAAACATCATAGGTGCTCAAGATTTTCTCCAGTATGGGTAAATCCTCATCCCCTATAATCCATTTCTGACTTTGCCCAGGAAATTCATTCAGTCATTCAAAAACTTGAGTACCTACTAATTTCCATTTCCAGGCACTGTGCTAAGATCAGGGTATATAGCAAGGAACAAGAGACAAAGCCCTTGCCCTCACGGAGCTTCCAGGCTAGAGGAGGAAATACAATCAAATAAATTCAAAATCTGCTAGCTGCTGACGAGTGCTTAGGCAGAATAAAGGAAGGCAATCCCAGTGTGGAGGTGGGGGTGCAGGTGCAATGACTGTTATTTTCTTCAGGGTAGCTGGCGAAAGATGACCTGTCTGATCAAGTAAGCATGGAAGCGGGCTCCATAAATATCTGGGCAAAAAAAGAGCAGGGAAAGGCAGAGAAAAGAACTCAGGCAAGCATAGCGAGGTGAGAGTATACCTGATCAGTTATAGGGACAGTGAATAAACTAGTGTTACCACAGAAGAATGAATGTGCAAAAAAGAAAGAGAAGGAAGATGAGATTGATTAGGTCGGGAGGCAGATCATATAGGGCTTCCTAGTCTGTTATCTTTACAGGGCTATGGGTCCTTACTCTAAGAGACAAAACCACGAAGCTTGTTAAGGACCATTATCATAAGGATCTAAGTATCTTTGGAGGGTGTTAGAAAGCTTGCCATTATTGTTAACAAAATGCCTGACATAATCACCTTACAAAAAGAGAAAGTTTGGGCCAGGGATTTAGCTCAGCAGTTCCACCACCTGCCCAAGAGCAAGGACCCGAGTTCGATCTCCAGTACCAAAAAAAAAAAAAAAGAGAAAGTTTATTTCCAGCTCAGGCTTTTGAAAGTTTCAGTCCGTGTCAGTTGGCCCCAGACTTTATGAGCCTGTGGTAGCACATCATGGTGAAAGAACATGATAGAACAAAATTTGCTCACCTGATGGCCAAGGAGTAAAAAAGAAAGAAGGGGCCAGAATCCCACAACCCCCATCAAGGCATGCTCTTCAAGACCTAAAGATCTCCCAGTAGACCTCATCTCTTAAAGGTTTCCATCACCTCCCAATAGTACCATGAGCTTGGTACCAAGCCTTTAACACATGGGGTTTGGGAGGACATTCCAGATAGAAACTATAGCAAAGGGTGACACTTACGGCTAGGGTAGAACAGAGGTAATTAACCCAGGTGGGAGGTGACAGTGCCCTGGGTTACATGGTAGAGTAGAGATAATAAGTAACTGCTCAGATTCTGGATATATTTTAGAAGAAGAGCAGATACAATTTTCTGATGTGGGGTATAAGCTAAGGAGAGGAATCTGCCCTAACTCCAGGGTTTCTGGCCTGAGTAACTGAAAGTGTGGAGCTGCCTTTACCAAGGTGGTACACATAAGCATAGTACACAGGAAGGTATGTAGAGGGGAATGAAGAATGGGGTTTAGCCATGCTACCTTTGAAGTATCAATTAGGCATCCAGAGTTGAAATTGAGCAGAGTTAGTTTCATGATGAAATCATCAGCGTCAGTGTTTAAGAGGCATTTAAAGTCAAGAGACTGGATAAATTAACTTTGGGACTGAGGACAGTTAGAAAAGTGGTAGGAGGACTGAGGCACTTGAATATGAAGAGGATGAAGCGATGCCAGGAAGATCAACAAAGACGACTGGCAAGGAGGAGACATATCACCAAGTGCAGTACCAGGAGACCAAGTGACATAAATGATTTCAAGAGGATATGATTAGCTGCGTCAGGCTGGCTGAGTAAGACAAGCACTGCAGGCAAAACAGAGCATGGGAGGAGGGCTATGCAAAGCAGTACATACAGACAAATGCTTTCAAAGAGAAAGAGCACAGTAGCTGGAGGAAGGCTGGATGAAAAACAGATGAGGTCAGCGAATACCTGGCCAGTTACAAGAGCCTCAGTAAGCAAACAGATGGTGTCTAGTGCACCATGTAGAGGATGGCCATCAAGTGTGAGGGACAAGAAAGTAACTCATGAGTGTTCTTGGAGGTACACCAATAGATCCACAGGTAGGAACATGTGGAAGTTTCCTTCCAATTGTGTCTTGATTATTATGTGGTATGTTTGCCTAAGTTCCTCTCTTTAGACATGTGCTACTTTGTTCTCCTCCATGACTTTATTGTTGCTCTTGCCACATTGGATATGGTCAACTCACAGCCTCGATCCGAATTTTTACAATTAACTAAAGAAACAGAAATCCTTTGCTGTTGTTGATGTTACCCAGAGTGATCTGTGGCTATATATTGAAATTATCTGGCAAACAGTAAACCACAAGCATTTGACAAAGTGGTGAGTAATAAATGGGGCTTGCTTTTTGTTTATACAACTAAGAAAAACAATGAACTCTAAGCAAAGGGCACCAATACTGAATGATACTACAAAGCCACCATAGCAACTACAGCAACTGTACATTTTGTATCTTAGACACATTATTTGAAAACACCCAACTGGATGGCTTATGCAGATCCATCTTCAGATTGAGTGTGTATAAAGACATACTTCAGATCGTGACTCCCCTAATGACTCTGAGCGTTCCAGGCAAGGTACCTCTCAGAAAGTGGCAAGTTGGCAGCCACTAGGTAGAGTCTCTCTGTGGCCACACAATAGAGGCTAACCTGAGTTCTTGGGAACTGATATGTGCCAGTATATGAAATTATCATTTATTGAAAAATGCTGTGCACCAAGTATTGACTGTGAAAAGCAGCACCAAAAATCTTAGATTGTTATCAATGATCAAAAAGAACAACAGTTGGAGTCCCTGAATTAGTTCATCCTCTTAGGGGCAGGACAGCAGACTAGGGTTCAGAATACAGACAAATCCCACCTTCACCATTTATCAGCTATATAGCTTTAGGCAATTTCCTGAACCTCTTTGTGTCTCCGCTTTCTGTCTCTACAATGAGGGTATCAAATAGAACCTATTTCACAGGGTTCTGAAGAGGTGTAAGTCAAATGTTTTATGCACTAATTATTATGTAGTTGTCATTCTCCATCTATCTTGAATTTAAAACCGTCCACAAAATAATAATTAGCTGAAGGAGCAGAAAGACCCATCTAGGGAATTCACACAAACAAAGGAAAAGGATGCTATATATTCTTAAGAGTAACAATTGCATTATAAAATGTGAGGACAATAAATATGTAATTTGAAAAAAATTATTTTTAACAAATAATTTTTCAATTGTTTTAATATGTAAACATAGCTGTAGTGAAAATGAGGGTACTACATTCGCATTTTAGGATAAGGTGGACTGGAGTAAGTTGTAAGCTTGCCCTGGGTCCTTTTCTTCTCATCTTCTCTGAGGTGTAATGTTCTTGTACAGAACTTCTGAGGGACACTGGCATAAAACACTGTCTAAGTCACAGAGGAGGTATCAACTTATGAGGCAATTGCACTGAGGGTTCTCTCACATGTAGAATTTCTAAAACTAGAAGAAACAGCTACAAAAGCTCAGTGCCTTGCCTAAGGTTAAGCAGTAAGGAGTAGAGTTAGCAAATAAACTAAGGCTACCTACTCCCAAGTTCAGCTATCTTTCCCTTGCTATGCGATTTGGGGTCTCCTCTAAACGGTACTTACCTGTCCAAAGAGAGATCCCATGTGACACGGTTTTTTTTTTTCTTCTCTTTTGCAGTACTAGGAATAGAACTCAGGGCCTCGCACATGCTAGGCATTTAACTACTGAGCTGTACCTCCAGCCCTGTAACTAGTTTCTCAGTGGGAAGGAATGTCTAGG
The DNA here is from genome assembly GCF_000247695.1 of Heterocephalus glaber. The sequence goes on from NW_004624887.1 coordinate 2,254,476, forward strand.
AATGCCCAAGCTATTTGTGAGCAGTCTGTGTCAAAGCCCCCAGTTCTCCTTTCCTCCCCCCTATCAGATTACTCAGAGCTCCCAGGGATGCTCCAAGCCAGGCCTGTCCCCACTTGTCCTATACTTTCAACCTCAGACATAAGAGACAGATGAAAGGAACCTGATGCATGAGCAAAACAATGACAAGATGGTATGGCTAGTTCCCATTTTCAAAACCATACAGGTTTTGAGGAGCAAGGAATAGACATGACCTCTCAAGGGGTAAGGTTTTTGCATATGAAAATATAAACTATAAGCCCCATGCTCTGAAAAAAATCAGTAAATGAAGTATTAATCTCCTCCACAAAAATATTTATTTTTGACCTCACAGTATGCAGTGTCATAGCTGGGCTCTGGGACATTAGAGATATACAGGCCAAGGACCTTGCCTTCAAGAATTCATGTTGTGACTATAGAGAACACAGATTAGCAAAGATTGGGCGGGAGATGTAGCACAGTGGTGAAGCCCTCACTTAGCATGTGTGAGGCCTTGGGTTCCATCCCCAGCACTGTACCGAAGGGGGAAAAAAAGACTAGGAAAGACGATGAATAGTCTAAGGAAACATGTGGGCTCCAAATTAATGTACAGACAACACCTTAAACTTAGCAATGCTTTCTTTCTTCAAATGAAATTTTTGAGAAGCCTAACATTTAAAAGAGATAAAGGCAAGCATCCTGGTAGAACCTGGAAGAGCCTCTACTGTAGGCAGCTCTGCTCTCCACTGCCTGTCACTGGCCTCAAACCCCCACAGCATCCAGCCTTTGGAATATTCAAGAAGGCAGACAGAGAGTGCTTTCAAAAGTGAGCAACACTTCACTGAGCAGAAAGGAAAAGGCCCACTAAGGAAGAAGGACCACCAAGATACCAGTGAGGAGGCATGCACAATGCCACAGGTGGACTAGGGAAACAGAAAAGCAGAACACCTGTCAGGGGTGGAAGGATTAGAAAAAGCTGGTGCCATGAGTGACTTTTCTCACTGGAATTCTAAGCCTGAAGAGCACAAAATAGCTGCAGCCAGTGAGTAGTGCAGTGATGGCCTGGAAAAAGCAAATCGTAAACCAGCCTCTTTTGTTTCTCCTCCATTACAGAAACTGTAGCTTAAAAGTGGGTGATGAATTACCAGGTTCTAACTATAGGTAAACCTATAGATCAGTCACCAAGTCCCTACTGATAGTGTCAGGTTTACTGTATCTGCCCTTCACACGGCAATTCTTCAAGCACTTTAGTTGTACCATTATGTTTATCTTAATCTAATCCTTTCCAGTATCCTTTTCCCTTTTCATCGTCCTTTTTTTTTTTTCTTTTTAGTGCCAGGGATTGAACTCAGGACCTTGCGCTTTTGAGGCAGGCGGCGGAACCACTGAGCTAAAACCTGGCCCCCTTTTCATCTTCTTTAAAGACCTTGCTCAAGATTTTACCAGGAAAAAGAAAAGTCAAAATCACATGGCAGTCCTATCCCACTTTATTTCTGCTGCCTCGCTTTTATAAAATTTCCCAAGCATATACAAAAAGTCCCATATGTGCCCTTTAATGAGCTTCAAAAATTACCCACATTTTGCTAATCATCTTGCATCCATTCTCCCACTGGCTCTTCTCTCTCATTTTAAAAGTTAATGAAATTGATATTGAGATGGTAATACCTCACTTAGAGCTACCCCTTTCAAAGCAGTTCTAAGATTGTAACTTGGGCCAAGTTTTTTTTAAAGCTATGTTTAACAAGGTATATGACTGGGGATTTAGGTCAGTGGTTCTGCCGCCTGCCTTGCAAGTGCAAGGTCCCGAGTTCAATCCCCAGTACGAAAAAACCCACAAAAAAACAAGGTATATGGCCGAGCATGGTGGTGCATACCTGTAATCCCAGCACTCTGGTGGATGAAGCAGGAGGATTGCCACAAGTTTGAGGCCAGTCTGGACTGTGAATTCAAGGACAGCCTGAACTACACAGCGAGACTCTGTCACAAAAAAACAAAAACCGACCCAAAAAAGGGTACTGTGCTGTTTTACGTGATGTGTTTTTACCTCAATTAAAAAAAAAAACTATACCAGAAAAATGTCCCAGAGAGATAAAAATTAAGGAAAAACAAAATAAAAAACACAGACCTGAATAAGCCATTACCATCCTTTGAAGTCTTTTCTCTCACCTCAGCAAATTAAAAACATAAGTAGGAGAACAGACCAGCAATTGAATATGTAAATACTTTTCAAGACAAAAGGTCAATTTTTAAAACTTTAATTTTAAATGGATAGTTTGTTGTTTTTTCCGTAAAATTTAAATTGTTAACAGACAGATGAAAGGTTAAAATTCAATGAAGCGTAACAACAAAAATCTGTATGTCCATGTTCCACTTTTTTAAAAATACAGATGTTATGGAAAAAATATGTTTTTAAATATTGAACTTATACCCATACTACTGTTCTCATGGAAATGGTGGTAGCATTTTAAAAATATAACTTTAAGAGGTCAGGATTTTAAATGTAACTCTTTTAAATATAATTTTAAGAGGGTAGAAATCATTTCTTTTCCAGGTAACTAAAATGCAAGTCACAATTAAAATTGGGAAGCAGACATCTGATCTTCCCCCAGGACTATAATAAAATGTTTTGTTTTGTGTTTTTTGGTACCGAGGATCGAACTCAGGACCTTGCACTTGTGAAGCAGGTGGCGACACCACTGAGCTAAATCCCTGGCCCTAAAATGTTTTATTTTATAAAACCAGGAGCTGAGATTGAAGATTTTGTGGTTCTTTCCACCTGCCCTTTGAGTTTCAGCTAAATCCCATCCATTCTTTCAACTCTAACATCACCTTCCTTAAAGTTCCTAACACAGCCCACTTCTGGTTTACTCTTCCATATCACAACTATCTCCTTAATTCACGTTCCACAATCAGTTATAATGGCCCCTTAGTATCCAGGCCCTTCCTGTAGATAACCCCCCAAATCCTCAAATGCTCAAGTCTCTTGTATAAAATGATTTGCACAAAAACTGTGCACATCTTCCAGATAAACTATAAATCATCTTTAGATTATAATAGCTAATACAATGTAAATACTGAGAAAATAGTTGCTATACTGTATTGTTCAGAGATAATGACAAGAGAAAGGAGTCTGTACATGTTCACTACAGATGTGGTTTTGCCTTTGGAGTGCAGGGCAACATGCTGGGGACTGAACCCAGGACCTACCTCATGCTAGGCAAGCCCTCTACCACAGAACTACATTCTACACCCCTTTTTATTTCATTTTAAGACAGTGTTGCTAAGCTGCCCGGGGTGACTTCAAAATTATGATCCTTCTGCTTCAGCCTCCTGAGAAGCCAGGATTATAGGCATGCACCAGGTCACCTGGCTCAGATTCAATTTTTTTTCAGGTACTTTTGATCTTTGGTGGGTTAAATTCTCAGATACAGAATCCTTAAATTCAGAGGGCCAACTAGACTGTGCTGAGATTTCTGTCATCTTGAACAGAAACTCAGTGAAAGTTAAGGCCCTTGCCTTTCTTCAGTGCCTAAAGCACTCCTACTCTGTAGATGCTCTGAAGTATTTCTAGCAGAATTAAGTGCTGTTGGTTTGTCTGATGCCCTTCCCTACTGCGCCATTCTTCACACACCTTACTCTTATTAGAAAAGACCCACCTCTTCATTGATTTTAACATTCTGACATTTAACATTCTGACATGGTGGTATGCCATCTGAAATATCTATGAATAATGTACTACATTACAGTGCAGGTAGGTCAGACTACCTTTTACAGATCTCTGGCCACTTGAAATGCAGTAGAAAGGGACCTATTGGTACGGCAGATTGGAACACAGAACCTCTTAAGTTCTAAGGCCTTGCAACTCAAACTGAGTCTTAAGACACAAGCTAAACATTTAAACATAGAGCTCCAAGTGTTTTATTACCAAGAACCCCATATTAATGTCATTTGATGTTAACAAAACAACATCCTTATGGTACATTATATTCTGTCTTTGTCAGCCCACTGCTTTCTGTGCTTAGCAACAGTCTAAATATCGTTGACAGGGTATAATATTTCTCACTGGTTGATGTTATTCAAATCTCAGGGTCAATTTAATAGAATCTTCTCTACATACCTTGGACAAAGCATCCTTCATGCAGAATGACCACCAACTAATTATTACCACATCCATTATAGGATGAGTGGAAGTGGAAAAAGCCAAAATGATACTATGAGAACTTCAGGCTTTCCAGGGATAGTAGCATACACCTATAATCCCAGCACTGGGGAGGCTGAGGGTAGAGGATCACGAGTTCAAGACCAACTTGGGTTTAATACCGAGTTCCATACCAGCTTAGATCACAATTAGATTATATCCTAAAAATGAAAGCCGTTTTTTTAAAAGGGACCCCTGAAATCACATGTAAATCCACTTTTTGTTAAATAATATTTTGGCATAGCTATTTATAGGGATGGGTGAATCAGGCTAAAATTTCTTCAATACATCTCAATGAGGCAGGGAAGACACTGAATTTAACTTCTCTGTGAATTATATATCATTCATTGTTCAGTCTTACCAGTATTGCCACTTGGAGCCAGAACTTTCTTTGCATGGAAGGAAGGTGCTGTCCTGTGCATTGTTTAATGTTTAGCAGCATTCCCAGCTTCTATTTGATGCCAGGAGCATATCCGCTCGCCAATCATTACAACCAAAAAACCCCTGCAAAATGTCATATGGTGGAAAAAGTTGCCCCCAACTGAAAATCACAGTTTTATATTCCCAAACATCCATCTGTGCACCCTTTACTTTTCTTACCTTTCCCTACCCAACAAAAGCCTAACGCAGACTTATGAACTTTCTTTCAAACCTATAAACTGACTTCAATGAACAGCTGTTAAAATTAAAAGAAATCATTAAGCAGGATAAGCACCTTTCCTCTTGGAGGGTACATAAAAGGCACTTAAGAAACGCTGGTTCCTGCTCTCCCTTTCTGTTAAGGATTTGTCCTATCCAGGGACTTCATTTCCAAAGTAAGCTCACTTATTTTAAATATAACACTACATTCAAAATAATGTAACTAAAGATCATGATTCCTTCTTTGGTTTCTCTCCACACAAGGACTCCCATTCTTAATTGTTAGGAAGAACAGCTGAACTAAATAAAAACTTAGCACACTGAAGGAAATGCTTTTGACACCTCAATGACTCCAGTACCTACAACAATGATGTCTAATATAACAGCTCATATACCTCACAGTGAGGGCTTAGCCTCCCACCCAAGTTTCTATGGTAAACTTTTTGGACAGAAAAGTTCTTAAATCCTAAATGGACAAAGGATAAGAATTCAAGACCAAATTTCAAAGTCTTTTTTTTTTTTACAATCAGGAAATAATAGAATCTGTTCAAGTTAAGGCAGAGTCTAAGCATGCCATGTAACTGAAAAATCATCAGCAAACTATTTATCACAGATGAAACTTGACATACACTCTCCTATGTTCCTTAGGTATAATACATTCCAGTGATTAAAAATACATTCCATTTCCTCCAAGTGCAAATTCAATCTGTCAAACGGCATGAAACCACCATAAAGCCACTGAAATTCCAAAATCCAACCTGCTAAACATCCTGAAAGGCCCTTCTCCAAAGAAAAGTTAGAAGAAATATGATGTATCCTTCTCAGACGTGGAAACATCTTAAAATTACATAAGAATTTCAAAGTAACCCCTATAATAAACTGCTGAATATAAACAGTACTGCAAATGCTCAATGTAACTTTAAAATCTCCATATTGGTTACAAATGGTACCCAAATAAAAAATTTCCTTGTGTTCCTAAGAATGCTAAAGTGATTAAGATCTACTGCAAGCAGACAGTGGCATAAACCCTTGCAAACTGTGGGTTGTATCTTTAAAGGTGTCAAAGGAAAAGCAGATGAAATGCTGTAATCTCCACCCACTGTCACTTAAGACTTACAGCCCACGCACAGAACAGACCCAGCCAGCATCCTGCATCCACCCTTTCTTTCAAGCCCACTACATTAGGCCATGGAAACTCAGGATGTGTAGCCACAGCGGCTCCTGCTCTGGATCCAGCTGGCCTACCACGTGGCATGGCCATGACCTTAGTCACACTTCCCCCTGACATCCTGTGAGTGGGCTCAAGCTGGATCCAGACCTTCCCACTGTGTAGCCCGCCCTGCTCCTGGAAATTACAAACCCCCACTCCCTGAAACATTCCATTCTCCGCTTACACCAACAGAGCTTCCTGCTCCCCACCTCTCCTGAACAACAGGTCTTTGAGTATCATTCACTGCCCTGGGAACACCTTTAACCACTTAGCAATTTGCTATTAAGGGAGCCATTTCCAACTTCACTTTGATTTCCATAGACATTTGTTCTCTGATTTCCACTAAACTATTTTAACTATTATCACAATAATCACTTCTACACGAATTATAAGCACATTTAACATTCAGAATCCCAATTGTGGCACTGAAAAATTTGCACAACAAAGCTCTCTTCATTAAAGTAGCTCTTCATTTAGTAGAGAGGGGGCCTGTTGGATTCAGATTGACATAAGCATTATGATCCTTTTGTAAGTTAGACTAAAAGAATTTCAGAAGGCTTTGACATGTGTAGAACACTTGGCTTTGAAAAGGTATTTTCTATTTTTTATTTTTGTGGTACTGGAGATGGAACCCAGGGCCTTGTGCATGCTAAGCAAGGGCACTAACACTGAGCTACATCCTCAGCCCCTTCGTTTTATTAAATGTTAATGAGAAAGAAGAAAACCGTCTCAATTTAGTATGCGTTGTGGAGTCAATAAAGAAGGAAGTTTTGCTTCATGGGCTGTACTAACCTCACCTCCCTCCTAAAAGATGTATGTGGGTCCTAAGGATGGTTTTTCAAGGGAATACATAAAGCTGGGGAGAACCTCCCTAAAGAGATAGCTAATACACCACTGTTAAGCTTCGTACTATTCTCTATGTTCACAATCAGATGTGGAGGTTGTGGTTCCACCCAGGATGCAGGCAGCATACAGCACCCTAGCTGCTTTCCAGAGCTCACAACTATAAAATCCAGGGCAGCTATGCTGGGACTTTGCAAAGTAAACTGAGCAGGCAGATGAAGAAGGGTCAGACTTGAAACACCAGCAAACTTACACCAAGTTTTCCATTCCTTTATCTACCAGTGGAGCTAAGTATGAGCAGAGAGAGAGAAGCAGGAGCTGCCTCATAGCTCTAGCTTGAGCAGGAGGAAAGAGAACTCTGATGCTCAAGACAATGGAGGAACTCCTCCATTTTTTCCTTTTCTGCCTGAGCTCTCAGGCCACAGTCCCAAAATAACCCTGTGGTAGAGATGATAGCCAGCAACAAGGCAAGCCTGCAGGACCAGACCTCTGAGGATGGACAACTTTCTTCTAGAGGTTCAGAGGAGGTGTGTTTCCAAGAAGGTAGGCCTGAATCCCACTGTATTTAGTGTCTCTATTGTCCTAATGCTCAGCTCCAGGGATGTGGATACAGTTGTAGAAATACATGGCAGAGCAAAACAACAAAAACCCAAGATTTCTGCCCAAATGAGTAAAAGGAAAACTTCCATGGAACTGGAAAATACTAGAAAGATCATGGGGTGGGGGAGAAGCTTCTGAAAATCACTCCATAATATTATTTACGAATCCCAGGCTCACCATTATTGAGGTCCAAAATTGCCAATGTCAGGCATAAGGAGACATAGCCAAATAGTAATAGTACTGGCAAGGGCTGACATTGGGACCACAGCTCATAGAAAGTGAGTTGGATTTGCTCACAGAAGCTAACCAAGTCAGCTGCCTGCTAAAGTAAGACTATTAGCATTCTCCATACGATTTAAACAAGAATCAGAGTCTCATAAGAATATTCAAAATATCCTGGATAGAATCCAAAATTATTCAGCACAGGAAAAGACAATCAACAGATGCCACGGCTGAAATGACACAGGTCTGAATTATCTGACAAAGACTTTAGTGATTATAAAAATGTTCCAGCAGCTAATCATAAGCAATCTTAAAATCTACGTGAGAACAGAAAGTCTGAACAAGGCAATGAAGATATAAAGAAGTACTGTTGGACATTTTAGAACTGAACAAAATAAACAAAATTGAACAAATCTTGTAAACTGGCTAACTTTTTAACAACAATTTTTAAAAATTTAAAACAAAGCTTTATGCAAAAGATTTATGAGGGAAGAAGACCAAGAGATGGAGGGAGGGGAAAAGGAGGGGAAGAAAAGAGAAGGGAAGGGGATAAAAAAGAATTAAGGTGTGCTGTGTACATGTGGCAACTCCCCATGAGGAATGCAATCGTTAGGAATCCAATCATTATGTACAGGGCCTAAAATTTAAAAAAAATTTAAAAAGCTTTAGAGGTACAGGGAACAATAAGAGCAAGTGTGCCATTTGTGTCATGGAAGGAGGGAGGAGAAAGAGTGTTAATAGTGTGCAGTTCAGGAAAAAGATTTGACAAAATAATGGATGAAGACTGTGAATTTCACAAGCCACACAAATCTACAAATTCAAAAAAACACCCAGAGTGAATCTCATGTAGGATAAATCCAAAGAAAACCACGCTGAAAACTAGAGGTGAAGTAAACAATCTGAAAGCAGAGAGAAAAATGACACATTGCCTTCAGGGACATAAAAATCAAATAGCAGCCCAGCCTTGTGGCACACGCCTGTAATCCCAACAGTAGGGAGGAGGAGTCAGGAAGATCACCATGAGACTCGGTCTCAAAATAAGTAAATAAATAAAAAGAGAAAGAAAATGAAGAAAGTCAAATACGTCTAGATACCACTAGAAACTACAGAGGACAGAAAGAAGTAGCACGGCATTTTTTAAGTCCTACAAGAAAAGAACTGTAATAAAGAATTCTATGCCCGGAGAGTAGGTCCTTCAGAAATAAAGATAAAGTATAGGAAACTAAGTTAATTCACTGGAAAGTAACAGCTAAAGAAAATTTTTAGGTAAAAAGAAAATAACACAAAAAAATTGTGAAACATCAGAAATGAAGGAAGAACAATGCAAATAGCATATATCTGGGTAAATCTAAAACATTATACATCATATGTTGATTACAGTGGGATACTCTTGGAGAATGTTTCAGAGGCAATTTTTTCAACGTGCAAACATTACAATGTACTTACCCAAACATGGCTATGACATCACTAGACAGTATTATCTAATGGAACAACTGTTGTTGTGGAAACATCAGGTGGAGTATGACTGTATTTCACCTCTAGAGCTCTCCACTGAAAGCAAGAGTTGTGACATTGTTTATTGTCTATGAGGTTGCCGACATATGCTGACACAACAAAAAATAACTGTAACAAATGAGGGAAACGAACCTACATTTGATGGCAAAGTTTCTACAGTCCACTTAAATTGGTAAAATGTCAATTCTAAGAGACTCCGAATTTACTGTAAAGTGAAATACGTAAATTGTACTCCCTGCAGTGTGTGCATAAAAACAGGTACAAAAAGATACACAGGAGACCAATTAAAACACTGGAAAATATGCAAGTAACTCAAAAGAGGGCAGAGTAGAAGAAACAGGAAAAATAATAACAAAACTAGCAGAAGGTACAAATCTCAACATATCAAGTTACAGTAAGCTCAAATATTGTAAATGTAAGAATTAAAGGGGGCCGGGGATTTACCTCAGTGGTGCCTCCGCCTGCCTGGCAAGCGCAAGGTCCCGAGTTTGATCCCCAGTACTAAAAAAAAAATTAAAAAAAAAAAGACCTGGAAGGAAGCTCCCCACCTCCATCCCAGGCTCCTAGGGCAGTGAAGCTCAGCCGGTCCCAGCACCCAGAAGGAAGCTCCCCCGCTGCCATCCCAGGCTCCTAGGGCCAAGAAG